>BQNB010046474.1:0-10822 GCA_026074375.1 Tanacetum coccineum
TTTCTATATTCTTTTGTATATCCCATAACTTTTTTTCTTCTATTTCTCTAACGCCGGAGAGATTTTATATTGGAGTTGAATATCTACGAATGATCAAGTATTTTAAGAAAAGATTAGATAATTGTACGTCACAGTGGGAAAAGTAAGGTAGCATAGGCAAGGTGCTACAATGGAAGATTTGAAATAGTGTTTTACAGAAAGTTGGTGACGACTTTGACTCTTTGAGCAAAGTTGGTGATGATTATAAATGGTAGGTAAATATCATTTCTTGGATGTTATCTCATGTATGGTGATGATATTATTTCTCTTGTTTTTAGCTTATCTTTATATTTTAAAGTTTTATGTAATAAATATATTACCGAAAAATAAAATACATATACACCTCAAATGCTGTCAAACAAGTTTCATGGGCTTTAAGATATGCTTGGTTTTAATATGTTGTCACCAAATATATTTAACTACACAATGCAAAATGCAACATAATTTGTTTTGTACCCACCACGTATAACAAATAATTAAAATGTTAGACTAACTGTTACGGTGAGCGAAGCAATACTACCACTTTCACCTTTCACGCGGGGTTCTTATTAGAGCACGGGGAGCGGTCGTGTCAAACTCAAAAAGTGGTGTCACGTCAACAAAATGAAGTTTGGCACCAGAAATGCTATGACATCAGAATTCAGTGGCATTGGTTTGGCACCAGAATTCTGGTGCCAAACTTTTTTTTTTAAATTTTTTTAATTAACTATTATTTAAATAAACTTATTAAACTAAAATAAAATTCATTAAAATTAAAATATTACATTAAAAAATACATAAATTAAAAGATATAAATTAAAATGCATAAATTAAAAGACATAATTTAAAAAACATAAATTTAACGGCGTCGGTCGACTAGTTTGGTGGTAGATATTCGGCTCGGATTCGTTCCTTTTGGGCGTTGATGATAGCGGCGTAGGTCGGATCCATCCCGCTTGTGTCGATTTGGAGAACTTTCATGTCCTCCGCAATCTTTTGAGCTTGAATCAACCGTCTTCGGTCTTCGCTCTCTTGCGAGAGCACTTGCATTTTGGCCTTGCGGTCTAAGTCGTATTGTTCCGCCATGAACTCTTGATAAGCGACCGGGTTAGAACCGGAGCTAGCGGTCGAGTTAGAACCGGAACGTTGACTTTTAGCAATTCGTTGCAACCCGGGTGGCCGAGGCAACTCATCATCTCCAAAATGGTCCGGTTCCTTGTCGGTACCCCGAAGACGACTTCTTCGTTGCAAAGTCGATTCGGGGTTTTTCCACTTGTGCCTATCTTTCAAAAAATTCCAAGCACTCCGGTGCTTAAACTCACCCCCGACGATGGTTTCATACAATTGGAGCACCCTCGCCATATGGTTCTCATCGTTCTCCCCACTATGAGCAAGCGTTTCCTCATACAATTGGTTAAACTTCATAACCGCGGCATTCATTGGAGTCCACTTGCCCGTCAACATGTTCTTTGTACGCTCTTGGAAGCCTTTTTTGTTAGCTTCTTGATTGTACACATCTAGGATTTTGTACCAAAAAGTCGCCAACTTTTGATCACACCCGGTTTTTGGATCCTCGGAAATTTGAATGAAACTTTCCGCCAAAAGCAACTCCTCGGCTTGGGTCCACGCATGTCGAATTCGTCCTTCTTTGGTTTCTTTCTCAACTTCCACATCTTTTCCTTTGTTTCTTTTTGCTACCGACTTCTTACGACCGCGGTTAGGCTTCGACGTCGGGGTTGGAAGCGGTTCCTCTTCTTCTTCTTCGGTTTCGTCAACTAGGTGGTGAGATTGTTGCTCGGAATGTGGTTGGGAAGTGGTGAATTGGTTTGATTGTTGTTGTTTGTTCATTTGCATTTGCATTTTAAATTGGTGAAACAACATTTGTTCTTCTTGATTAGAATATTGAGGTTGGAAATTTGGATAGTAAGGCATTTGGGTGAATGAAGGTTGAGTGGAACCGCCCGAATTCGAAGACGACCCCGGAATTTGGTTGGTTGGGTCGGTAAGCATACCGGAAATCCAATTCGGGTTGGGATTCATTTTTTTGAGTGAAAGATAAGAGAATTGGTATAGAAATTGTGTGTGAAGTTATAAAATATAAAGGGGGTATTTATAGGATTTTTAAAGGGGTAAAAATAGGGTTTTGAGGGTTTTTTTTTTCAAATATCGGCTCCTCCCAACGGCTATTTTTCAAAAAAATAAAATAATAATTTATCGATCGCGTGAGCTGTTAGCCACGGTGCGAGAGTGCTTGGCGCGAACCACGGAGTGGTGCGCCATGGCTCAATCTCGCGCCATGGCTTGGCACGAAGCCATAACACCACCACTCCCTCCCCTCTAAGCTTTAAGAAAATTTGTTTACTCTTTATAAATAGTACAGATACGCGAAAATTGGTGTTTTTTGGGCAATTCCATATTTCCCCGGTTAAAACATCAAAATTCTATATTTCTCTAAACATGCATCAAAATCATTATACATTATGCATTGTTCACTTGTGAATTGGATAAATATGACATTTTGAGATTTATATTGGATAATATAAAATTATCCTTATGTTTTTTATTCGTAATACAAATGTACTTTTTAATGGCTAAGTCTATAAATTAAAGACTTTAAAATTATAAATACACACATTAATATATATATCAAATATGATGCAATACGATGTCGTTTGACATGACACTACATGGGCCTTTCCCTCATTTGTGTGGGTTACTTTCCTCAGCCCAATTGTAAAAAAAAAAGGCCCCAACACCACAATTCTATATTCTACCATTTATTTGTCGTCATAGCAATTTACAAAACCATAAAAGTGAACCAAAAAAACAAAACTAACAATGCTACTAATTTTTTTTTTTTTTTTTTTTTGCATAAAGCCTCGGTTCTCATGAAATCAAGTCACGCAAAAAAAATTGACCCGCGGCAACGCGCGGGTTCTTCTGCGATGCTTAAAGGATTGGTTTGTTTTTGTAGGTGATAACGAACACGTACCAAAGTCGAATGCAACTAAAAATATCTTGACGTAACCTCCTCCTTATGTCGTCTTCCTAAACCGATCGTCTCCCTTCTAGAATTGAAGTAGCACGAGATACGGTCCTCATCCAGGTAAGTATGCCCACCTGTTACGCGTTAGCTTTTGCTCTATTTACTTTGCCTTGATTCTATTATATATGCCACATGATTATAGTTGTTCAATATATATATATATATATATATATATATATATATATATATATATATATATGTGTGTGTGTGTGTGTGTGTGTGTGTTTTTAGGATTGCTATACCCTTTAGTTGCCAAGTTATTGTGTGTCATTTTAAAACAGCTATACGGGTTAAAATCTGCTTAAACTATATGTGCCAAATACACTTTCAAAGACATATAATGTATAGGAAAATTAAAGGAAGCGAGTGAGAAGAAAGCGAGATCCCGAATGTGAAGAACATTCTCACTTGCAGATAGATCGTAAAAAACATAAGCCAAGCTACCTGTGTTTGGAGTCTGAAACTTTATTGATGCCTATGGAAGCCATTGGTGCACACAATGGCGTTACTCAAGCTTCAAGGGACATTGTCCCGAGTACATGTCTACTAGCCACTATGTCTTACTGTATTATTGGGTTTTATATGGATTTTCAGTTGCTATAATCAGTATTTAACAATTGAGTAATGTATATATACTTATGACAGTCTGATTGAATTAATATCACAAAATCCCTACTAAAACGCATATCCAATCAACCACTGAGATAGTGCCTTTTGTCTGTTGATCGGTTCAAGCAAGAAGAGGTGAAGATCGAAGCTTGGGAGAGTCATGAAAAGAGAAAAGCCGAGATGGAAATGAAAAGAATGCAGGTAACAGTTTCGTGTTTTTCAGTTTTTGGGTGAAGTTACGGGTTAAAACAGGTCTATTTAGTATACATCGAAACAACTGAGGCTGGCTTCACTTTGAAACACCTAACGTTTTTTTTTTAATTATATTGATAAACAGATATGGCATTACAATATTATACTTGATCTTCGAATAAAATGATAGAAGGTTGCATGTACTCAAATTACATCATGGGCTACTTTTAATACGCTTGACCTGTTCGACCGATGCGAGTTGCTCTCTTTCTAGCTTTTAAGTGTGCATTGAAATGTTATAATACCTTTTTCATAATATTTACTTTGCTCTTTCTTTTTCTTTAAATGTGATGCATTTTTTTAAAATTTGTTACTTACTGAATATTTGTAGTTTATTGACAAGTGATGTGACTGTGATTATGCAGCGATGTTAGAACGCCTCAGCAAATGAAAACAACAAACGACCGGCGCAAAAGCGAGAAAACAATAAACTATGATGTTCCGTGGTGTACAACAATACATGCCACCCACACCCACGGTTCCATATCCCACAGTTCTAGATCCACACATGCCAAATCTACCACCAGTGGCGGCAGCAGCCGCTCATCATACCTGATGTAATTGCTTTTTCAATACGAGCTAAAATGAATACACATTCAAGATTTAAGAACTGCTTGAATTAATGTAATCTGCTATCTGTTGATAATTGTAGACATGCTTGAGTGAACAAAGCCGAGGCTTCCTCATTACCCACTCGAGTTCAAGGGAGGCCGCCTTATCTTACGAATACGCCTTTATAAAAATGAAGCTCCGCCGCAACGCGCGGGGTATCTTGCTTGTTTTTCACATTTGAATAACTTATCCACAAATTAACAATGTATTTTGGCTCTGTTAGTTCGTACTTCCGAAAAACTCTTGAACCAATTAGATGAATTTTGTGGATATGTCGGGTTTTAGTCTTGGCTTGTGCTCATTTCAGTTTGTGTCTCGCTATGCTAAGAGAGTTGTTGGAGTTATATTTTACGAGATTGATAATGGTTGATGCCAAAAAGCTTCCGGAATTAAGATGTCTCCGCTAATACACCTTTTTTGTGAAATTTTAAATTATTTTACATTTCCTAACTACAATTATATAAAGGGATTTAGCCGTACAATAGCAACGTACTTTCAGTTTTGTTCCATGTTGGTACGTGAACTTTTTTTTGTTCCACTTAATGTAACGAACTTTCAAGTTTCGTGTTAATTTGCACCGTCAAACTTGTTTTACCGGATGAGCTACATTTTTTATCCATTTAACGACCGTTTGCAACGTTAGGCTTTTTAGCCAACGAACGTTTGCACCGTTAGTCCTTTATACTAACGGTTGTTTATTTAACTTAATTTTTTTTTTTAAAATAATTTCGAAAAAAAATTTAATTTTAATTTCAAAAAAAATTTTAATTTTGAAAAAAAATTTTAACCAAAATTTTTTTTTTTAAATTTTTAATTTTAAAAAAAAATTAATTTCGAAAAAAAATTTATTTTTGAAAAAAATTCTAAATTTTTTTTAACCAAAAACCTTTTTTTTTAAATAATTTAAATTTCGAAAAAAAAATTTAATTTTGAAAAAAATAAAAAATTTTAATTTCTAAAAAAAATTAATTTTGAAAAAAAATTTAATTACGAAAAAAAAATTAATTTTGAAAAAAAATTTAAAAAAATTTTAACCAAAATTTTTAAAAAAAAATTTTAAAAATTTTAAAAAAAAAATTTAATTTCGAAAAAAATTTTAATTTTGAAAAAAATAAAAAATTTTAATTTCTAAAAAAATTTTAATTTTGAAAAAATTAAAAAAATTTAATTTCTAAAAAAATTTTAATTTTGAAAAAAATAAAAAATTTTAATTTCTAAAAAAAATTTAATTTTGAAAAAAATTCTAAAATTTTTTTAACCAAAAACCTTTTTTTTTAAATAATTTAAATTTCGAAAAAAAAATTTAATTTTGAAAAAAATAAAAAATGTTAATTTCTAAAAAAATTTTAACCAAAATTTTTTTTTAAAATTTTTTAATTTTAAAAAAATAATAATTTCAAAAAAAAAATTAATTTTGAAAAAAATTCTAAATTTTTTTTAACCAAAAACCTTTTTTTTAAATAATTTAAATTTTGAAAAAAATAATGAACCTAAAATGAGTACCTTTTTATGCGATTTGCCATTTTAAAAAATCAGTTTATAAAATTTTAACGGAGCAAAAAAAAAGTTTATAATAATTCTCGTGTTTTAAACAAAGTATTAAACATTTTTATAGAAAAAAAGTTCACGTACTAAAACGGAACATTAGAAAAAGTTCACGTACCAAAACGGAACATTAGAAAAAAAGTTCACGTGCCACGTAGACTATTAGCCGGTAATCAAACTTTTTATCCGGTTGCCTATCCAAGTTGGTGCAAAGTAACACAAAACATGAAAGTTCGTTACATTGAGTGGAACAAAAAAAAGTTCACGTACCAAGATGGAACAAAATCGAAAGTACGTTGCTATTGTACGGCTAAATCCCTTTTAGAATCCATAAACGCCATTGTAGTACAAAAATCTTATTTCATGTTAGTAGTTATAAATAGAGAGCACCATAATATGACTATCAAACGATTATATCTAACCTTCATGGTGGTTCGATTAATTATAGAGTATATAGTGGTCTTTGTTCCAGATAAGCCACACACTCTACAACTGAGAATCAAAACCAAAACAAAAAACTAAGAAGAAGATGTTCGTGTGATACAAGATTATTAGGGTTTTAATAAAAAATGAGGCGTATGTATTTGATAAAAATTTACTATATGTATTAGGGTTTTAATCTTGTGTCATGTCATCGTTAAGGTGCGATTAGGTCACTTAAATCATATTAATTCTCGTCTATTTAGCCCCTTATTAAGTTATAGATATTTTGTCTAGATTGTTTTTTTTATATCATTAGAAAGGCTAAAACTGTACTGTATAAATTATATGTGTAAAGAACACTACCAAGCTCACAAATGACTTGATAAAAAGATTTTTAAGCCTTTTTATATCTACTACTGTAGTTTTTTTATATTATTAGTACAAGATCCTAGAAACAAAAGCTTTGTTTAAATGACTTGAAGCTTAATTATTCTTAATGGTTTTTATTAATTATTATGGAATGTTTTTTCTTTGGCTTAATAACACTATAAGGTCCACCTGCGACACTCCATTTTCCTATGGTGTTGCCAAATAAATTATCTTTATTCGGGCGCCTACAGGCGACTTTTTGCCACTATAAAGCGATCTTCATTTTTTTTTCAATTTTTTAAAACAAAAATAAATTTAATTAATAATAAAAACATTACATAATAAAATTAAAAACATTACATAATTATTCAAATAAAAACATGACAATTAATTAAAAACTTAAGACACTAATAATCTAAGTTGTAGGTTTCCTTGATTTCATCATTCTTGTAGCTTTTGTTGTTGTAAAGCGGGCAAAGAGTGGTCGATTACTCAATTATAGAATAGGATGTCTTTGTCCCGTTTCTTTTTTCGGCTAATCAAAGTTTTCGACACTGTATTTCTTGTTGTCATCTTTTTAAATTCGCCGCTTCCTTAATCGGGTGTTTTATAACTTGTGATCTCTTATCTCTCTCAACAAAAATCTTTGCTACTTTTCAAAGGTTTAGTTTAGGGAAGTTTTGAGGTATTTGGTTATAAGGCATGTGATATTGCGTGAGGACACGCAATTGTTTAGTTTGGGGAATTTTGATAAGTGTAAAATACACATATCCGTTAATACCTAAAATAACCCAATTAAACCCAAAACAGACCAAAAATGGCAAAAATATGCTTGTATTTGTGTTTTGTGTGTGCAGGTACGGATATATCAAAAATCACAAGAAAACAGTCAAAAACAGGCAAGCACGGACACGAGAACGGAAGAGTGCACAAAAGCCGGAAGCAAAGTCAAAGAAAAGTCAACTCATGGTCAACAGAAGTCAACCACAAGAAGACAAAACCCAAAATGATCCAAATAAGTCCCTTAACTTTTCAAAAGTTACAAAAATAGTCCCTGGGCCTTAATGGGCCTCAAAACCCTAAATACCCTCACCCGGATATCTAAGCCCAAAAGCCCAATCCTTAAGTCCATTATCCTTTTCATAAACCACAAGGGCCAAATTGCCATTTTCGAAAACTTATTTTACACTACATTATTGAGAAAACAAAGAGGAGGACTAGTTCTGTCAATACGCCATAGTTCAAAACGATATTTACCCATTTACAGTTTAAAAAGGGCGCGAGTAGTGGTTACTATTCATCGTCGTCCTCCTGCTTTAACCTTGGATAAAAGAGAGGGCAAATCCAAATTAAGGGCTTAATTGGTCAATTCAGAAGCTCTACATCACAATGGCAAGGACACAACCGTCTTATCAAGGCCCTAATTAGCTCACTCAAGCTAGATGGCCACGTTGGCAGGCAAGGAAGCACAAATGAAGATTGGTTTTACACTACTAGCTCTCACATAAGTAGCACAAAGGTGTCACATCAAGGATTGCCAGCTTGGCAATCCGTGTGACTACCTTGTGATCCAACGGCTCATATTAATGATCAAATGATTAATGGAATGAAGGGTGATGATTGCTTAAGGCATGAGCAACAAGTTTGGACCTAGAAACTTCTCTTCAGCCTATAAAAGGCCTCACCCTCACACACACAATCATCTAGTTTTTTTAGTAGCTTTTAATTTAGCTTAATTTCGTATTTTTTTTAATGTAATTTTCCTTAAATGTTTTGTAATCTCCTTTTTAAGTAATGTAATCAGTTTCTTTTATTAATGAAATTCAGTTTAAAGCTCTTTAAATCTCACTTTTAAGCTCTCATTTAAACTCTCAATTATTAAGCTATTGTTACTAATAAGCTCCTATAAGCTCAACAGCTCTCATAAGTCTTTAAGCTTATGATTTGAGCTTAACTCAACCCTAATCATACTTGAAACAAATTACCAGCTTAAATTACCTTCACTTGTGGATAAAAGCTTTTGGAAGGGGATCTAGTAATGGATGAGATCCCATGGACTTATACCCTAGCTTATTAATAAGCTAGGGAGCTTGTAGCTGCCTTAAATGGTCCTCTGTTCAACTAGAGGCCTTTGTATGTTTTTCTTAATTCTGCTTTTTAAATATTAGTTTTATTGCTTTCTAAACTTAGATCTGCTTATTTGCTTATTTAATTTGCTTATTAGTGCTTATTTGTGTTTTATCTAGCTTAACTATCATAATAGTTTATCTGTTTTTGCTTCTCTGAGTCTAGATCATAGTTTTATATATCACTTGTCATTAAACTATAAAAAACCAAAAATATTATAGCATAGTATAGATCTTTGATATCTAGTTAACTAGTTGTTAAATTATGTTAGTTAAGTAAGTTAAAAGCTATTAATCATCTGGTATCATAGGTTAGTAAGTTAGAATTCATTCCCAAAGTTTTTATTAAATCTGTCAATGAGTTAAAGGAGTGTTTGGTTTAAGCTTATTTGACTATCTAAAGTAAAAAGTTTTTGTGCAAACCTTTTGAGACAGCTTTGATTTCAGTTAAAAACAATAGGAAATGAGTTTTCATAAGATTAGTTTTGAAAATTTAAAGAGTTTGAGCTTATTTTAAGTGTGCCAGCACCAGGGCATTTTTTCTTATACCTTAAGCTTGTGAAAATTTGATCTAAGCCCTCCAAGGCTTAGATCTTGCTTGCATTTTATTTTTGCACTCAATTGGAGTGTGTCTTAGTGCAGGATCACTCCATAGGTAACCTGCACTTTTATTTTGCACTTGTGCAAAGTGCATCAGCAGGAACCAAGCTATTCCTACTGTCACTTTTGAATTTAATTTTAGCTAAGTAAAAATAGGTCTTAGGTCCTTTAATTCAAATAGGATAAAGTCTAGGTATAGTTTATTATAGATTAAGTCTTAATTTGCATTTTCTAGCTTAATTCAGCTCTCAAAGTCACTAAAAAACCTGAAAACACCAAAAACAGTAGGTTAAATATTTAGTTTCTAAAAATATGAATTCTAGCTTAAGGTAGTTGATTTTATTGCTTAAATAGATAGTTAATAAGTTTATTTTTAAATTCTCTGAAGCTTATAGTCTAGTTTAGCTTTTTGAGCTTTTTAGCTTAATTTGATTTTGTGCAATTTAGCTTAATTCATGAGTTAGCCATTTTCAACAGCTTAAAAGTGTTTCCAGCTTTTGTTTCTTTTCTCAATTAGTTTAAGCACATCTTAGAGAGTTTAGAACAGCTTTTAGATTTTACTTTAAGCTTATTTTGAGCTTTTGACAGCTTATTTAGTAAAAACCCAAGATAAGCCCTCCTCACTGAGGTCAGCTTATTGATAAGCTTTTTATGAGCTTATCTGTGGGATTCAGCCCATATTGCTTTTATTAAAGTTACTCCCTCCAGCTTAATCTCCAACTTTGATTTTATAAGTTTTTAATTTTAAGCACTTTTTGTTCTCAACTTATTTGGATTTAGTTTGTAGTCGGGGGTTAGCCTCAGGGTAGGAATTGAAACTTTAAAGTTTCTAGGTTAGTCCCTCCGTTAGTTAGTTAGCTTTCCTGTTAGTCCTTTAGGGATTTGCAAAGTTAGTCCCTAGTTAGTTAAATAGTTAGTTTAATTAATTTTAATTAGTTTAAATTAGCAATTAGGGTTTAGCTTTAAATTAGTTTAATTAAGGTTAAAATAAAAAGTAAAAATTAGGGCTTTTATTTTTATAAAATTTTTGCTCATTTTCTTTATTTAGTATTATTTTTATAAAAATTTTAGGATTTTATTTTTAATAGTTTTATTATTTTTATTGTTTTTAATTAGTTTAAATTTAAAAAAATCATATCTCTTAATCTAAAAAGCCAAAAATAGTAATTCCTTTTTCTAAAATTTTCTTTTTTACTTATTTTACTTAGGAAAAATATAATTT
>BQNB010046474.1:12001-26588 GCA_026074375.1 Tanacetum coccineum
TTGGTCCAAGCATAAACATTCCTTGTAAGGAATTGCCAAGTTTCAATATTAGATCAACATTCTTTTTAAGTTTAGCCTCAAGATCTAGAATAGTGTCATGATAACAATCCTCATTTCACTCATTTGTCTTTTTAAAATTAAATGAGTTTTTTGAAGTGCCTCATTTTACCGCTTGTAATTAGTGACAGCTAAATCTAATTTATCTCGTTGTTTTTCTAGATCTCGAATGATATCTCGATCACGAACAAATTAAGATTGAGCTTGTTGATTAAAATGTTTTGCTTGTCTATTAGCCTTAAGAAATTCGTTGAGATAATTGTTATCCCCTTTGATGTTTTCCAAAACCCGAACCCTTTCCTTATACAACTCAAGCTGATTAGACAAAGTCATGTTTTGTTGTTGGGCTTTTTGAGAATATAATTGTTGTCTCTCGAACTCTGTCATCTGAGTCTAAAGTCTCTTCAACAGCTTCAGTGCCTCAGTAAACTGCTTCTGCCTCCTGCGATTTGCCGCCAGCATCTCTGTAATCACCGCCTGCCTCTTGCGGTCTGCTGCCTGTAGCTCTATAATCACTGCCTGCTGTTCTACCACCTAAGTATGTAACGGCATAACCTCTACACGCGTAAGGTTACTCGCATCCATAGATGATCCCTAAGCCTCTTGAGACATCCAGTTCTCAGCCTTCATGAGCCTAGCAGTACGAGCATGTGCACGCCTATCCTTATAAAGCATGTTGAGCTGACCAGCCATCAACTGTCGCTTAGACTGCTCATCATCCAACCTCGTATATATCTCGTCTATGTCCTGCCTAACCCTAGTCTCAAACTCTGTCATCCTCTGGCTAAACTCTGCCACATCGGTAACTACTGGTGTCCCCTATATGGCCTCAACTATCTCATCCCAAGAGTCGGTGATCCCATATCCAACATCTCTCTCTAGATCACGCCTGATCTCCTTATCCATAATGGCAATAAAACCATAGTCTACCTTAAGACCTCCAGCCGGTCTAGCAGCATCAGCAAACGAGCTTTGTCTGACCTCGTATCTAGGACCAAGAGCGATACCTAACCTCTTTCAAGGTGGTAAGGTAACCTCGTGTATGTCCTCTCTATGGTTAGTAGAGGGTAGTAGCAATGGTGGTGATGATGTAGAGGCTGGTATGGGTGAGAGTGGTGGTAATGGTAGTGAAAGGGAAGTAGATGCGGCCTCAACTCTCAATTGGACCATCATAGCTTAATAGCCCAACGGACGTATAGGACTAGCAGGTGGTGGAGCTGATACAGGTAAAGGTGGTGATAGTGGTAGTGATGGAGATGGTATCAGGGGTAGTGGTGGAAAAGGAATCTAAGGTAGTGGTGATGACCATGGGGAGAGTGGTAATGATGGTGGAGTAGATATAGCAAGAAGTCTGGAAACCTCTGCATCAGACCAAACTGGTGTAGGTACTAGAGCTGGAATAGAAATCCTAGCTATAACGTGGTATGCAGGGTGTGGTGGTGGTGTGGCCGCAGACTCGTAAGTCTCAAACGGCTCGGTCTCCTCAACAAATGGGGCCTGATCAATAGCTGGTAAAGCAACAGCTGTAGAGTCGGCAGGAGCTGGGTGCTCCTCCTCTTCGTCATCAGCCTCAATATCAACCTCCTTATCTTCATCATCATCAGATAGCTCATCCTCATCATCGCCATCATCTCCTCCGTCAGTAAGATAATCGGCAGGATCCTCCTTAGGGTCCTCATCGTCATCCTCCTCCGGATCCTCCTCAGGATCAGACTCGGGCATATAGCCTAGTGAATCAGTAGTAGATGAGTCAGCAGTAGGCAGTGACTGCTCCTCAGCTGGGAGTATCTCATCCTCTAGTGGCATAAACTCCGGATAAACAGGCTCTAGAACAAAGTCTTGTGGAGGTGGTGATTGTGGCTCATTAGGGCCAGGTATGTAGTCTGGTGATGGGGAGCCTGTAAAGCGACCTGCACATATGGGTCATTTAGCATCTAGGGCAGTCCCTTGTGCTCAGGTCCAACAACTCCTTGGATCCAATATCTGATAACCCTCCAAATGGGCTGGAAACAGCAGTGTATGTAACCGTGGATTCCTCAGAATCCGACATGACTATATCTGAAAAACCAAAATAGCTTATATTAGTATTTAATATAAGACTCTTATAGTAATATACATTTATACCATAACATGTATATCAATCCTAAGTGCATCTAGTCTTAACCAACTAATGCAACAAGTAGTGTATGTATATATGTCCCGTGAAAATCCATTGTATAAATGACAATGTTTGAAACATTATAGTCCACGAAAACCATTGACCTTGTTCTCCTATAACTTGGCTCTTGATACCATATCTGTAACACCCATAAATTGGGTTCGCAATCGGATAAGGGTCCGGGCATGTTACTTCAATATCAATAACACAAGATAATATAATAACGACCAAAAAGTCATTTAAAACCGATACATGAGGATTTTGACAAAGATTTGTTACATAATCCTTAAGCATCAATTGTTCACATTGTTTAAAATACAAATATTTCTAGCGCCAAAACAGAAAACAAAATGTAATGCGACAAAATCTTTAATGCATGATATCCAAATCAAAACCACCAATGTATCCCTCGCACCTAGTGCTTATTGACCTCCTAAAAAACATTGCTTTAAAACGTCAACAATAATGTTGGTGAATTCATATGTTTGATAAATCCTATATTGTAGGACCATAAGATTTCCCAAGTGTATGATAAACAATATCTGCAGAACATCATATAAATTAATTACGTTTGCCCCTAAGCTCATGACACAGAAGCCGACATGAATGGAATGACAAATAAATTGCCTACATTGCCCATGTTGATGTTCTAACCCGCAACATCCTATGTTTGACATGGTATACATTCGTTTATCCAGTGATATCTAATCACCCGAACAGGGATGTCAATCCTAATAGATCTATTCATAACATTCTCACTCATAATCCAGTAATTGACAACTCATGATAATAGGCTCAATTAAGGTTATCGCTACTTAGGCAATATGTAATCATAAAGTAAAAGTATCCACTTGTGTCCAATTGTAAAACAAAGAATGTTTCTCACTCTAAAAACTTGTAAAACAAAATCATATAAAACGTAGGGCTATGAACTCACCTTGAGTGAGCGAATGCCAAGTATATCACAGAAAATGCGTCACGTTAATGATCGAATGCAACCTAATCCAATATAGGTCGTATAAGTACTAATCACTTTGAGTAACTACCACCATATACAATTCTATATAGCGCAATCACCATCTAATCGTTTTAGTGAAATCGTGTTAATAAAGTTAAAATGTTTCTAAATAGTTCGATAGTAAAAACGACGCAATTTCTTCGTTTTAAGCCCGTTTCTTACGTTTCTTATGTCTACGTCTTCGTATTAAGATGATATATAAAAATATGACATTTTTATATTTTAAGACCTTCTAATGAACAATACTTGTACTGTTCATGATGTTTTAAAGAATACAAGTAATCTTTGATATGAGATGGGAAGTAACTTAGTGAGAGAGAGTAGAAGGAAGGATGTATTCTAGAGAGAGAAAGTAAGAAACATGTAATTCATAAGTGAAATGAGAATACAAAACCAACCAACTAACCAACCAACCAACACCCTCTCCAAGGCATGGAGAGGGTATTTATACTATAATATTAGCCGGCCATAGGCCTTGGGAGGCTTTCCATGGGCCGTTGGGCCATATTAGCTTATCATACTAAACATTGACTAACTACGGGCTTTGACTAGTTAATATTGGAAGTGACCAAGACTTTTCTTGATCCTAACAATCTCCCCCTATGGGAGGTCACTCCAAGTTACACAAATTTAATCCTAGCATACTATGCTTTATCTTTAGTCTTCAGCTAGTAAACTTCATGTCTTTTATCTTGTGAATATGTTGCAGTGTCTTTTGACTTTAGGAAGGAGCTTGTTCCTTTATCTTGACTTGTAAGTGAAATTGTGATCTTGAGCACTTTGAGATCATCAACCAAGTATAATCTCATTTTGCCATCTTGTAACTTTGCCATCTTGTGAACTTATGACTTCTGGACTGACATGCTCATACCTTTCTTGATTTGTTGACTTGAAAAGCTTTAATGTTTCATCTTTCTTGAAATTCTTTAACTTCAATGATGTCTTTATGTTTGTCGGTCGGGTATGAGCATGCGGCTATGAATCGTGACTCGTCGGGAATCAGCTGCACCAATCGTCGGGAGTACCTGCAGGTTTAGGTTAGTGATAATCAATAGATATGGACGAAAGTGTCTTTGTTACTTCGTCGAATATGGTTGCAATAACCACAGTTCCCCGTTGATCAGTATAAATACTACCTATGATCAGGTATAATTCTAAGGAATCTCCTTGATATGGTTTCGCAGCTGCACTAGCCATTCTCATTACTGAAGCGTCTCAAAGTAGACAACACGGTATGAGTGAACCAGCAAGACGAAGTCTCACTGATTGAATTAGAAAAATTGATTTGAAAATCAATCGATGTATCACTTGCTAAAGTGTTTTGGTAACACACTGAGAGTGTTAATCAATTCAAAAATTCATTAGCAACCGTTGATTCATTTCCTAGAACAAGTTTGATTCTTATAGAATCGCACCATTGTTTCTTTCCAGTTGTCACAAGTTTGATTCATATAGAATCGCACAAGTTACCTACCATGAGCTTATTTGATGTTGGCTCAAGCAGGATTTCCATCTTCATTGTGAATACTTAAGTATCACTCGGATATTCTGGCAAAATCATAAGGATAATGCGTAGGACTCTTTATATTTTCTTGTTATTCACATTGTGTGAGATAGCAAGCATAATTTTGACAAGTGCCCTAATGAGATTTATGGATGATCTCTTTTGGCCCTAGACTCAATTGTGCACTTTTTTTTAGTGATCGGAGGGGAGCAGACTGCCACCTTTTCAATATCAACTAACTCGGAGTGAGAAAGTCAATAGAAATACATGTAATCTCTATGAGAAATGAAACAAGAGTTTGTTAAGAGACCTTGAGTGGTGGGAGGGTTGGCATACGTCTACTGCCGGTCATGTACTGTCTTTAACTGTCAGACAACACATTGTGCTTTCCGACAGCTTATGTATTGACCCGGTTTTGCCTATGTTTATGGGAGGGACTTCTTTCTTTAACCTTTATCCTTACATTTCTTTTCATTATTCAACCCTTTAATGCTTACCGTGACTTCATAACGTATCACCTGGTTGGGTTTAGGTCCGTGTTAGCTCCATCTCAGTCGGCATTATTCCTGGATTCTCAGTTTTTCTACCTTTTGTATTCATGACCTCAGGACTTCTCACTAAAAACTAATGGATATTCCTGGGTAGATCCCTTCGTTCTGGTTGGATCATGAGATTGATCATAAACCTATGCCTATACCACCTTCTATATCTCTTTAATATTAAAGGACATGGTTAGTCTTTGATGGTGATTCCATCTCGCGATTCCAAAACCAATAAATCATTAAAAAAGTTCAATCATACAATTTATCAAAGGTTTACACTTTTTTGAGAGTTTTATCAATTAATCACCTAAAAGCTCCCCTTTTACTGTGCACTACGGTAATTCGTTAGTGACATGCTAGCGTAGTGGGAGTGTTTATAAGTCCATTTTATTAGATCAACTCTTTCAATACAAGTTAGACTCCAGTGTTAATCACAATTTTCTCCCTTTATCTCCAGAAAATGTTAATCCCTTGATATTTTGGATATCAGATTGATTAACCTTATTGGGGAAAAAATTGTAAATAGACTATTCTATGAGGAACATTAAAGCTCCCCACACTTTTATCGAGGGTATTTAGAAGATAGTGCTGAGTACAATAATTTGAAATTTTTTAAATTTACTAAGAAATTCTTGAAATTTTTTTACCGAGCACTCCTATTCTCACCATAACGTCTGCACTACATATTATATATTTTTATTTTTTTTTTTTTCAAAGTTATATCTAATTTACAAGATTTGACCTGAATGATAAGGATATCATATGATAGAATCATATGGTCCTTTGTAGTAGCCGAAGGTCTCCTCTATAAGGTCTTCCACCAACAAACTTTTCAAGACTTCACATCAACCTCCTGTCCTTTAGTTTCTTATCAATGGCTTTAATCATCACCTGGGCTCTTTGCTTGTCTTGTTTGGACCACTTTATCTTCGACAAATACTCCATTTGAATCCCAGTAGCAATATCATTGAGACTGGTGCAAACATGGTTGAGTGTGCCGTCGCTGAACTTGTGAAGTTCATCGGTGCGCATCAAACGATTTCTGTTCATGTCATCTTGATCGATAATGCTTTAGATATTACGGTAAGCTGTGTATGGAGTCTTTTTACTGATGTCTGAATGGTATGTGTCAGGTTTGGTGAGGTTTATCTTCTTCTGATAACTTTCAATTTCAAGTTGTAGATCCTCCACAAGTTCTTGAATTACAATGCGTCTTGTGTACATTCTCAAAGCCACATTAAGTGCAAACCGTTCATCCACATTAAGATTCGTCAGCTTTCCCTGAACAAGAAGAAGTAACATATCTATAATATCTTCACGACATAGTCTTTTGAAGTCGCCTTCTCAAAACTTGTAGAGCTTATCAGCTTGTCTTCGAACTGTGATCTCTTCCAAATGTTTGTAACCAAAGAATTTCATGATCTTGAGACTTGTAACAGCAATAATCCTGTGTTTTGAATAGACGTATTTCGAAGTTTCCATGTTGGTAGCATATCCATAGAATCTCTAACGTTTTGGTCCCTAGTGATATGTTCCCCAGTAGGCGTGTTTGTCGTAGATGACTTGTGCCTCACTCCATGTACTTCTAGGAATCTTGTCTTAAATCCATTTAATATGACCGTAATTAGCAGCCTTTATCTTGGTAATTAAAATTGTGTATTTGCGACTTGAGCTTCCTCCTTTTAGATATTCGAGACCATTGTTTATGAAGTGATCATATAGGATGATTAGATGACCTCGTGCATCCGTAATTAAAGGAAGTGGGTTGCTAAGATCATGGGGATACAGTCTTCCTTCAGGATTATGCCAATCTACCTGATCATTGGTAGCTTTGAATACTTCTTCTAGATGGTATTCTAACTCCACAACACTCTTGCACGTGCCTTTAATGAGATCATATATTAGACTGGTCAACAGATCTTGAGTTAGATGTTGAATGTTGAGCCGATTGATTATAAAAGCAGAGAAATTGATGGGAGTAGCCAAAAACTTATTAAATGAGGATGTTGTGCCTGAAGCTTGTGCCAACTTATTCATCTACTATTGAGGAGGTCGGTCGTCAATCGTCTTTGTTTGGTTCCATTCTCAATCAGGAGTTCGAGAGCCAGATGGATTCCACAATCGTTCATCAACATCTGTTGCCTCTCTGATAGGAGATACATCATCATTTCCTGTATCGAACTCTTGATGAAATGGTTCTTCCAAATCATCAACCCTTGGATCATGCTCCTTTTCTTGAACAGACTTGCCTGATGATTTTGGTGGAGATCTGGTCGTACCTTTGAAAGAACTTGTAGACTTTAACTTCTTTTGAGTTACTTCTTTTGATGACTCTTCCTTGCCTGATCTTTGTCGCTTCGACCCTTGGTTTGATCCAATAGAGGGTTCTTCATCTTTTTCTTGATCATTACATCCTCGCTTTAGAGTTACAACCTTACCATATGACGAGAGAAGGACTTTGTCAGAGTTGTATACTTCGAGTAACACTCTGTAGAGATTCTTCTGAACATCAGATCTGTCAATAGAGTTATTTTCCTCCTTATTATCCATGTTTTAACTCGAGTTCTGAGAGCGAAGAGGCTACTGCGTAAGACGTCTGAGGTTGATTGGTTGATCTTACCAACACTTCAGCTCCCAGAGTTTCGGTAACATATTTCTCAACTTTTGTCATAATCTTGGAGGTTTGAGCTTTGACTTACTCCATGATTATTCTTTTCACGTTGGAGTTAAGTGAGTTGAGAAAGTCTTGATTCTCTGCCTGGGCTTCTTCTCTTAGCTTGTCTGATTTCAACTGAACAGCCACATCTACTGTATCTTTCACCTTAGTCGCAAGGTATTTGTCAACAATGCCCGTAATAGATGATAACGCTTTAGCAAATTGATTACTTTGTTTGAGTTTAGACAGGTCTGACTCTAATGAGGATACCTTGCGTTTAAAGCCGAATAGGGATGCAAAGTTTGGTATCTTTGGCACAATTGTTGTTGGAATTGTTGTTGTTGTTGTGGAATCATGTGTTTGTTGTTGAGGTTGGATGATTGGAATAGGTGTTTGAGGGATGATAGTGGCAAAGGAAGGTGTGACAGAAACTGCTGCATTTAGATTTAAAATAGAGTCGATACTTGTATCTAAGAGGGATTAATGAATTTAGCCACAAAGTCTGATGAAGCAAAGGATCTTTGTTGTTGCACTACCGGAGGTTCAGTAGTTAACGTTACGTGAACTTTTCCTGTTTCTAGATTAACTTGAGCATCCGTCATTTCTGCATCTCTTTTGTTTAGGTTGATATTCAAATCAGTGTATAGTTCCTCATTTTCTTCATCTTCTTGTTCTCCTCCCATAACATAATCTTCATCCTCTTGATTTTAATTTTCATCATCATTTGCTTTTTCATCTTTGTTTTCTTCTTCCTGATCATCTGCTCTGTATGTTGACAGTTTTGGGTGAACAAAATCATCTCCATCATTATCTGACTCAGTTCTTTCACTGTCATTATCTTGATCATCATCTTCATCATCATTATCCTAGTTTTCATCATCACTGTCATGCTCATCATCGTCTTCATCATTGTTATGCTCATCATCATCATCTTCTTCTTCTTCCTCTCCTTGACTGAATGTCCAGGATTCTTCTTCACTCTCTGATCTGTATTCGAGTACATCGGGAACCTCTGGTTTGTCACCAGCTCCTTCATTTGTACCAGATCCGGTTTGTTGTTGCTCATCAAGAACCTTTTACTGTAAGTCAACTCCATCACCTAAGCCACTTGTATGGGAGACGTGGAATTCTGTCAAGCTTCATTTGGTTGCCAACTTCATTTGTTCTACTTCAAATAATGCAACTTCAGATAGCACTGTTAAACCTTTTGACTTTGTTGTAGCAGGCTTATCTCCCTTAGCTGAAGTCTTGATTCTTTTACCTTTGGAAGCTTGAGAAGGCTTTGTCTTTGGAGATGATTCAGAGTCAGTCTTTTTCTTTGTAGCTTTTGACTTGGGAGCCTTTTCACCAGTAGCATAAGCACGGTAAGTCTTGAAAGCTTCGGACTCTAACATGGCTTGATTGGTCAAGTGCTGAGGGAGAATAGCACCGTATTCTTGTGTGTCCTTATGTTTTGAAATGACTCTTATGGTGGTGAACATGAAGTCATCCCTGGCATAATGCCAAAACATCTTGTTTCTCCTTGGAATTGCTTGATCCTTTGCCATGAAGTAGTCGACAATGACTTTGGTGAAACGTGGATAATACATGTCATTGTTCTTTTTAGAATTCTTGTTCTCCACTTGAAATACCAAGTCTTCCCACAGTAGATAGACATAGTCAACCTGCTTGTTGTGATACATGCCCCAAAGAATTTGAGCACGTGAGAGGCGAAGACTTTCCAGAGCAGTAGTCTTTCCACTTAGACACTTGTTGATTATGGCAGCAAATGATCTCCAAGGTTGATGCATGTGGTTGACATTGACATCAGATAAAAACTTGATTTCACCAGTGTGTCCAAGATCTCTGATAAAAGATAGAATATCCTCTTCAAGTGGAGGTTCTTCAAATTTCTGACCAGGGAGTTTGGGGCAAATTTTGAGCATATCTCTGAAGTTGTCAACATTAACTGTGTGACTTTTGCCATCCAACTTGAAACGAAGTGACGAGTGATGTCTGGTGACAGTGACCCAGAATTCTTGCATGTATATCTCAGGAACATCAGCAGAGATCTCAAATGCATTGTAGAATGGAGTGAGTTTGAGAGCATCTAGCACCACTTGAATAGTAGGTTCCTTGGATTTGAGATTTGAGCTCAGTCGGAGATTGCTTTTCCCTATCTTGAGACGGTTTTCAGGTGCGACAAGAGCATCATCTAACTCCTTTTGCTGTTCTTTTGTAGTGTTCATGATTCTGCTAAGATAGGATCAATACAGTTTATGTACAAACAATGTTATACAATGTACTATAGAGACTTATTTAGTGGGCATGTGAAGTTGATTCAGGATGTGAATGGGTCTTGGAAGCAAAAATGATTTCTTAGGAAAATTGTTCGGTTCCTAATATAATCAAGTTGTTCGGTTCCTATAAGGCCTTAGTTGTTCGGTTCCTACAGGTTACAAGTTGTTCGGTTCCTACTACAAAATGTTGTTCGGTTCCTACTACAAAATGTTGTTCGGTTCCTTAAGACTATGAGTTGTTCGGTTCCATCTATCATTACAGTTGTTCGGTTCCGGCTACGCACACAATTGTTCGGTTCCTACTATTAATGTTGTTCGGTTTCTTAAGACAATGAGTTGTTCGGTTTCGTCTATCATTACAGTTGTTCAGTTTCGGCTACGCACACAGTTGTTCGGTTCCTACTATTAATGTATTTGTTCGGTTTCTTATAACCCTGGAGTTGTTCGGTTCCTTAATAACAACTAAGTTGTTCGGTTCTCAAAGCAAGACGAGTTATTCGATACCTAAAGAGACCAAGTTGTTCGATTCATATAACAAGTAGGTTGTTTTGTTGCATATGACACTTGATTGTTCGGTTCATAAACAACTTTCGCCATCAAGATATTTTAAATCATGCAAACTTGTTTATATGACATTCTTAGCATGAGAACAACACTTACGGACATTAACAACTACATTTAAGCCACAAAATCAAGAACATACACAAAAACAAGCGCTTTTAAGCATTTTAGCACATTGATTCAATAAACTACAAACAATAGGGTGATATTATTAATCAAACATGTTCAAGAAGATGGTAACAAACTCCCTAACACGAAACCCACAAACTTTATACAATATTTCATATAAACCCTAATTTTCTCACCTAAGAATCACCAAGAACACTAGCAAATGATAACCATATTCAAAACTGTTTTAAACTAGTGATAGGCACACCTAAAGATACAAAACCCCTCAATCAATTTGGAGTTTTAACCATTTTGATTTTTCAAGAACCTTAATTTGAGAATTAGGAATTTTATGATCAATCTTTGGTAAAAAAAACCAATTCCTTTGAGACGTGAGTAGTTTAGATGTAGGAGAACACTTTTCTTATTATACCTTAGTCTTGATGATACAAAAAACTGTATTAGACATATCTTCTACACTCCAACGCGATCATAACCCCTCAGTTAATTTGAAGATTTATACATCTTTGAATTTGATGAACCTATTTGAGAATTCGGGTTTCGAGCTCATATCTGAATGAAATCTTAATTACTTCGAGTTATGAGATGTTTAGGAGGAAGTTTTAGAACGAGATTTTAATTATACACTTATGCTTGAAACAAACTCGGAACATGATGCAATGAGGGTTGGCGAACGAACGAGTGAAAGGTGAGAAATAATTTTTAAGTTTAGTGTTTGTGTTTATGTGTGTAAAGGACGTGGCTTGGGTGGACAATGATATAAAAACAAATTTTTGTTTTTTGACACATTTAGCCCTTCTAGTTTCGATATACTTTTATTTTGCATAGCAAAGTTTTATAAGGCATATACAAGATAAACAAATAGCACAAAATTGTCCCTAATTGTTTTACTTTCATACCTATAGACTTATTTTGCAAAGTACGTACCCTAAACACATAGCATTTAAGGCACCCTTAAGCTAAACTTAATTAACGTTCCTTTAAAAGATATTTATTTCGTTTTGTTTTTTAATAGCCATTTCCCTTTAAGACATTTTATTATGAAGAAGATATTTGACATTTGCTCCCCCTTAAACACTGACCCGTTTTCTATTTAAAGAGTTATGGTCGTTGTTTGAGAAGACGAATGTCATTGAAAAAGCATTTTCTAATGAAGCAAGGTTTTGTTTGTGAAAAACAACAAACACAAAAATAAGATTTCTCTTATTTTAACACATAAGTGCACTGACGCTGTACACTTATGAAAATATAGGATAGCCACGGGTTTGTGATGCAAAGTAAATCACAGCCTCACAAGCCTTTGCATGGTCATAAAGTAGACCATGCCCGAGAATAAATTCCCGTTAAGAGGTCAAGTTTCCTTTTTGACGGAATACTTGCCTTTAAAATGATGTCCGGGATACTATCTGAAATAATAGCAAGCCATTTGGCATGTTTTGAAAACATTTGGAACTTCTGCTCGAACTTCATTTACAGCCCTGTATCATTATTGAATGACATTTCTAAGACCGTAAATGTTATCGATTTTCAGAAGACATGCCATTATTACCTCTTTTTATATTTTCTCATTTTTTTAATTTTTTCTTTGGTTTTTTGAATTTTATATTTTTGTATTTTGTTTTTATAAAAAGTTTGGAAAATGAAAAATCTTTTTGGTTTTTATGGTTTTAATACATATATACATATAATACATAATATTTGAATAGGTACCACCACTATTCATCAACTTCATCTGCCAATTGTTTCAGAGTCTCCGGCGTAAAACTCCGCATTCCCAGCTTGTTGATTAGAAATTCTATTCTTTCTCGGCCAAGAGCTTTAGTAAAGATGTCCGCCAGTTGATACTCCGTATTGACAAAGTAAAGTTCGATCACCCAATTCTCAACACGCTCCTTGATAAAGTGAAATCTGATGTCTATATGCTTCGATCTGGAATGTTGAACGTTGTTGCAGCATAAGACAATAGTGCTTTTGTTATCACAGTACATTGGAATTTTGCTGAAACAAAAGCCATAGTCGGTAAGCTGTGATCTCATCCAAAGGATTTGAGCACAACAGCCAGACAAAGCAATATATTCAGCTTCCGTACTGGATATCGTAGCGCTTTTTTGCCTTTTTGATGACCAACTGATAAGTCTATCTCCTAAAAATTACATACTACCATATGTGCTACGGCGTGTATCTTGACAACCAGCATGATCCGCATCTGCAAATGCTGTTAGAGCAATCGGAGAATCCTTCGGATACCATAGTCCCCGATTAACGGTTCCTTTTAGATATCAAAAGATCATTTTTACTGCATTTAAGTACTTTTTGGTAGGCCGAGCCTGATACCGGGCACACATGCATATAGAAAATTATAGGTCAGGTCTACTGGCTGTGAGATAAAGGAGGGTGCCTATCATACCACGATAGTATGACGGATCAACGGCTTTTACTTCTTTATCCTCATCCAATTTGGATTTCTCCACCATGGGAGTATCCACTGGGTCACAAGAGTCAAAACTGTATTTCTTTAAGGATTTAAGGGCATATTTTGACTGGTTAATAAAGATGCCTCTGGGACTTTGAGAAATTTGTAGTCCTAAGAAAAATGAGATTTTGCCCATCATTGACATCTTAAATTTTAAACACATGATTTTAGAAAATATATCACAAAGTTCAGGTGTAGATGCAGCAAAGATGATATCATCGACATATATTTGTATTAGAAGTAGTTCCTTGCCGTCTCTGCGTATGAACAATGTGGGATCCACTTAACCTTTGGAGAAGTCTTGGGATATCATGAACGAAGACAACATGTCATACCACGCGCGTGGAGCTTGTTTCAACCCATAAAGAGCTTTCTTAAGCTTGTACACGTGATTTGGTTTATCTTTATCCACAAACCCATCCGGCTGGCTAACATAAACTTCTTCCCGCAGATTACCATTCAGAAACGCAGTCTTCACATCCATTTGGTAGATAACCATGTTCATATGAGCAGCAAACGCGAGAAAAATCCGTATAGCCTCTAATCTTGCAACCGAAGCAAAAGACTCTTCAAAATCGATTCCCTCCCCTTGACGGTAAGCACGAGCCACTAATCGAGCTTTGTTCTTTAGTATACCTCCCAGTTCGTCTAGTTTCACTTTGTATATCCACTTTAAAGTAATAACCATAACTTTATCTGGTCAGGGTACGAGCTCCCATACTTTAAGACGTTCGAACTCATTAAGTTCTTCTTGTATTTATTCGATCCAGCAAGCTTGAGTCAAAGCATCTTTATACGTCTTGGGTTCAACAACAGTGAGGAAATCATCGTAGTAACAGAAAAGAGCTTGCTCATGTAATTGCAGCCTTGTGGAAACTAGTCTAGCGAGTTCATCGATTATATTTTCAAGTGGATGATCCTTAGTCCATTTGTTATTGTGTTCAGAAATTTGGTGATCGGGAGGCACATTTGTATGAATAGAATCCGACGATGAAGATTGATCAGAAGGAACTTCTAGAATTGGAATACCAAAGTACGGATCATTAACCATATGTGAAACTTCAATATCATGATTGTCTTCTTCAACATCGTTAGGATTGACGGGAGGTTGGGTATTGTTTGTTGTTTGAGAGTTACTTGGTGATGGTGCATCTTGGACAACTGTAGTTGAGAAAGGTGAACCGGTTGATACATTGGGTACTAGAGCTGA
>BQNB010046475.1:1883-23081 GCA_026074375.1 Tanacetum coccineum
TCAAATTCATGAATCTCCTCTTGCATAGCTTCAATCCAGCTAGATTCGATCATGGCTTCTTTGTAATTCTTCGGCTCTTCTTTAGCTAAGAACACACGGAAATAACACCATAAAGCATCGGTAGAAAGTTGACGCCTTGTAGAAATAGGTTTTGATGGATCGTCAATGGTTGTTACTAACGAATGATCTTTTGTCCATCTTTTTATGTAAATTGGAGGTTGTTGGAAAGTGTGCATGTTTGAAGTATCAACAATCCGTGAAGATGACTCAGCTGAGATGGTGTTTGGAGGAACAAACGAATTGGTAAATGTGTCACTGTCAAACTCTGCAACTTTTGCATTTGTTTCAACATTTGTAGATTTGAATGGTGAGTTTGTTGCTTCAATGTTGGGTAAATTACTTAGAGAGGAAGCTTCTTTATCAATGGTAGTAGAGGAAGACGCTCCGGCTGTATCTTATGGAAGTAGAGTTCTAGTGGAAATGAGGATAGATACAACATATAGAGATTTGAAGTATTCATCGAACATTGGTTGAAATAGAAAATCCCAGTCATTCTTTGTAGGAGGTTTAGCTAATATTGACGCAGCCTGGTTAAGCACGAGTCCTAAACTAATGTGTCCAGAAGTCAAACCATGAAGATCGAGTCCTAAACTGTGTTGTTCATAGGCCATCTGAGTAAGTTCATCAAATTGTACATTCATTGTTTCAATTATTTATCTGGTCCTTTTGTTGTATATCTGGTACACCTTCTTGGATGGTGAATAGCTGATGAAGATTCCAATATCTGCTTTAGGCTGAAGTTTCCCAACATCCTCAAAATCATCTGTTGGATAACATAGAGCACCAAAAACATGAAGATACTTGAGTTTTGGTTTGTGATCTCTGAGTAGTTCATATGGAGTCTTATTTTAATGGGTATGGACAAGGGAGCGGTTTTGAGTGTAACATGCAGTAGCTATAGCTTCATCCCATAGAAATAGCAGAGATTTAGAGAAAATAAGCATGGTCCTTGCAGCCTCTACCAACCTACAGTTACGCCTATCAACTACACTATTTTGTTGTAGAGTATGTTCAGCGGATGTATTATGAGTAATTTCGACATCATCCGTATAATTTCATAGAGTCTGATTGAGAAACTCTATATCGTTGTCGGTACGCAGATATCTTACTATAGCATTAAGGCTGACTTGAGCTTGCTTCAAAAATTTGATGATAATTTTTGGAGCTTCATCTTTAGTTCTTAATAACTTTACCCAAGTAAAAGGAGAATACTCATCAATGACGACAAGAATATATCTTTTCTTGTTTATACTTTCTACCCGCATCGGTCCACATAAATCCATATGCAGTATTTAAAGTTTCTCATTTGTACTTGGTTCCGGCTTGTGTGGATGAGATTCCTTCTTGCTTTTTCCCATTTGACATACCGAAAACAAAAGATCTTTAGTATACTTCAACTTCGGTGACCCTTTAACAAGATCTTGTTTAGCAAGCTTATTGATGGTACCGAACTTTAAGTGAGAGAGACGACGATGCCATAGCCAAGATTTCATCTTTAAGGCTTCGGAGTGTAGACAAATTGGAGAATACTTCATCATATCCGCCATTGAGATTGTATAAAGATTAGAACCACAAGAACCCGATAGTAGATCAACACCTTCCAACTTCCGTACAAAACAAGTGTGTTTCCTAAAAGCTACTTTGAGATCCAAATCACAAAAATGCCCAACGAAGAATAGATTATGACCAAGTCCTTTAACATATTAAACACGTGAAATAAGAATATTCCCTATTTATAGATCTCAGTATCCCATAATAGCTGCAAAATGATCATTTCCGAATTGGATCATTTCGATAAACATGGAAACAAAATTGATGAGCTTATCACGGTGTCTAGTCATGTGTTTGGAACACCTGGAGTCTAAATACCAAAGAACAATTTCTACAATCTGCACAAAATGCAAGAAGAAAAACATATTTACAAAACGAGTGGATCGCCAACTTTTGATTGGGTTCCAGGTTGTTAGTGAACCTAAGTGACTCCTAGATAGTCAAACTTCCAAGGTGGAAGCTCTTCATCTTGAATAATTCCCTCAAACCAAAGTCATGCAAATTAAAAGGGTGAAAATCCGAATTAATCATGCATTTAAAAAGTGATTCCTGGGCATTGGCATATCTAAGACTTTGTTTAGGAAACGGTACATTAACTGGAATTACTGTGGTTGTTAGGATATGTACAGGAGGAAAAACTATGGCAGATGTGTCATTAGAAGAAGAATGGGGGCACGATTTTCCTACCAAGTTAAATGTCCTACCAGTGAGAATCCATTTAAGACCTACAGTTTTAAAGAGCCATCTTGTTAGTTTCCATTCTCATTTAAGTTTTGTTTTGCAGATTTAGCCACTTTACGTTTTTGCATTTTCTTAAGATATTGAACAACACAAGCATCATGATTTGCAGAAAACAAATATTTATTACAAGATAAGCAAATAGTACAAAGCAACACTCTTAACATTCGCATTACAATCTAAAACATGATTGTTCTTATTAGCACTAGACTTAAACTTCCTATGGTAGGCTTCTACTTTATTCTTCATACTTCTACTTGATGATTGCGGGATCCTATCATTCTTCGTATTACTCTTAGGCTTTGATCCGCTAGCATTAATAGAGCTTACTCTTGCTATATAAGGCAACACAGTGTTGTCAATCTTTTGAGTGTTTTGCTTTACTGCATGCTCTTTTGTGATTGTCTTAATTGTCTGTTTTGTTCTAGATACATCTACGTAAGGCTTATTGTTCTTTATATGGCTTATAGCGGGAGCCCACTTTTCATTCCCGATTTAAGTGAAAGCACATGCGGCACTAAGATACACTAACTGTTCTTGAATTCGCTCAACAAACTTAGAGGCATGACCTATATGTTCATCTAAAGGTTTTAATACTCTAGCTTCTTCTAATAATTCCTGTGGTGTTGCTACGTGCTCCTTAGTGACTTTCAGAAAATCATGATGCACATCCCTATTGTTCTTAAAGTACGCAATGATTGGTTTAGACTCAATCTTAAGCAAACCTGAGTCAAGAACTTTTGTGCATTTTTCAATTATCTTGTTGGTAGTTAAGTGTGAAGTGACTAATTTTGATAAATTGTTTTTCTCAAAAACTTTAGGAATAACCTTAGATTTAGGAAACAAAGTTACTGAGCAAATTTTAGTTCCTGAAGTTGAAGGTTTAGAAAGCTTAGTATTTACACTTGTACCATTATGATTCATTTGAGATTCAGAAAACTTTCCTTTTAACTGTGCTCTTAACTTGATATTTTCATAAATCTGATCATTAAGTTTTTGTTGCAAAGTGACGGTTTGAAGTTTGGTTTTTGCTCGTGTCTGCTTGATTGAATCATATAGATTCTTATATTCTAACTTAATATGTTCTCTTTCCTTAACTAAGGAACTAACCTGAAAAGCTAGTGACACGTTCTCATCCTCTATTTTCTAAATCCTAAAACCAAAATAGGTAATTCACACTGAGTCTTTTAGCTCTTTTGAGCTAAAAGATGTTTCAACTCATTGATGACGTGTAACTTATCTTGCAATTTCACTTTTAGATCGTTTATCTAAACATATTGATTATTGATTGTTTTAACCAAAAGCTGTTTATTTCTCGTGTCATGATCATTAAGAATCATTTATTCTTTGTGATTTTGAAAAGAAATATCAAGTGTAATGTTGTATTCCTCAAGTTTTGAAAAACATTTTCTTAATTCACATAATGATTCGTTTGATTCTTGAAGATCTAAAAGCACAATGTCGAGACTTTTACACTTTCCAAAATAATCAACTTCATTCAATGAATGCAAGTAAGTGCACATAATATCACTAGCGATATTTTCTTCTAAGAGTCGATCTTTGTTGATTAAAAATTGTTTCTTTTCAATTTCAAAAGATTTCTTTGCCACAAAACATTAATCAACCTCGTCTTCTATTTGTTCAATTACAGACAACATCATAACACTCTTTATGTACAGGAGGAGGAACATAGTTATCTTCATCGTTTCCAATATTAAGCATATAATCATTATAAGATATAACATCGTTGTTACCCTTAAGCTAATCATATGACTCATTATTAGATACGATGTTTTGAATATATCTCAGCTCTTGTATATTAGAATTAAGAATATCATAATTGTGATAGATGTCATAGTGAGGTACCTTAGAGAGTGTGTTAGAATCATAAAGAGGTGCAACCGTGTCATCATTAAGAGAACCAACATGAGACAAATTTGCCATGAAGATTGCATTTGATGTAGCTTTGTCATCACAGTCTGAATCATATGCATCAACATGGTCTGCCTTGAAATTTGTTGTAGCTTGTACCTAGAGATCCTCATAGTCATCAGTTTCTTCCAAACTGTCAGCTAAGAAATCCTGTTGCCCTTCATCCAATACAACTCTTTCTTTTTTTTGCTTGAGCAAGTAGCATCGTATCCTTAAACCATTCAGAATCTTTCACCATTTTCTTTGCAGTACACTTCTTAGCCATATGACCTTCAATATTGCAGTTATTACATCTGATTACCCTTGGTTGATTTGCCCATGTATTTCCAACTGCATTGATAACCCGTGCTCCTGAAGCTTGATTATTCCCAGCATTACCGGCATAACCTTGAGATCCAGACTATCTACCTTGAACAATTCCTGAATGTAAACTTGGACCGTTTTGATTTGTAGCTTGATTCTTGGATAGACGAAGTTTCGAGTTGTAATTTGGATTTAGACGATTTCTTGGATTAGAAAAGGTTGTGACAACAAATCCGGTATATAGGTTGAATTGTTGGTGGTTGTAAAACAACTATAGGTGTATAGCTATGAAGTTGAGGTGACTTAATAAGTTTGTATTTGTATGTGAGTGCTTGATTGGTAGTGTTGATAGGTTGATAAACTCCAGATGGTTGAGCTTACACTGTATCTGCTGAGCAGCTAGTATGAGGGAGGTGGGTTTTATAGGTATGCCCAGCAAAGCAAGTGGTATTCGGGAATCTTTGTTCGCACTCTAAACTTCTTTAGCATCTTTTTTCCAGTTATGTTTGAGAAAGCAAACAACTGATCAAAGGTTACACTGGAAGATCGCTACTAGTTTACTGATGTGACAAACCTACTCCACTCTGGTTAAGATGATTCACAAACGTCGTGTTGATTGGCATAGGTGTCTAGACATAGGAACGTGTTTATGTCATTGATCACTTAAGCCTATCTCAGATATTAAGAGTGTGATTGATTTCTCCAGATGTAATTTAACAAATTCATTATTAATAACATAGAGACTCCATCGTTCTTGCTTGGTCATTTATGTGCATTCCATAATTTATGTGATGCGATCTCAATATTTCCTTTGCAAGTTTGATAGTGTTTGATGAGAGTGTAGGATGTTCAACTGCAATCTAAGAAGTATTTTGACAGCTTGATTCACTGTCATAACGTAACTTGTCACTCCAGCAAGGTTTTAAGTCTTTAAGGTCAGCGACGGATGTCGTAACGCTATAGAATGCTGTCCTTACGTAATTTCTCTGCCTTAAATTTATAAGGACCGTGTTTGACTGAGTCTCTTAACATTTCACCATTCTCTTTGCCTCAGATATAGAGCATAATCCGGATCTTCCAACTATCATACATGCCTTTTTCGAGCATCGATGGACGGGTTTCAGAACCTGCAGCAATAACGTTTTCTGCCATAGTAGCCATTTTGAATTTGATTGTGTAGACTTTTGTAAGAATTGATATTTGTGAGGATCGTTTTGACGAGAAGAAGTGTTGTTTTTATGAGAGTTTTATCGAAAGATTGTATTTTTTAACACGAACCGAGTCAAAAGATTGCAACTTTATTAATTTAGTTTATTAAAAAACCTTAAAGTTTAAACCTTTTTAACTTAAAAACCCTAATTTTAACCTTAAACCATAAATTAATTATCCACTAACTTCCAAAAATCACCCTTTTCATTAATTACACACTACAAAACCCTAATTAACACTTTATTAATTTAATAATAGAATCTTTTTAACTCTAAAAAATTACAAAACCTAAATTTAAAAAAATTTAGAAAACTAGGGTTTAGTTTTTAAATTTTTAGACTCGATCCGGGTTCGAAAGATGGTGGAGGTTCAGTTGGTGTAGGCTGACCGAACCAGGTGGTGGTTCGGCTGTAGGAGATTCGGCTGGTGGTGGTGGTTCGGCTAGGTGGTTCGGCTGGAAGTGGTTGATCAAACCAGGTGGGTCGGTTGGTGTTGGCTGACCGAACCTAGGGTGGTTTGGCTGGACACTTCTGACTAAACCTCGTGGGTCTGTCACGGGTTGTTCCTATTGTGTTTCCGAGTTGTTTTTCGGTGATGTTTCAAGCGTAAAGATGGAATCTTTTTGTGAGAAAACTAAAAAAGTTCAAACCATTATCTACAAGTTTGAAACTTTTTTCATGAAAACCACTTAAAGACTTCGACTTTAACATAAAGGTTACGTTTTTAAGTAACTTTTACAAAGTTAATTGCAAAATTTCAAGACTTTATCTTCTAAAATCTCTAAAAATTACAACTTTCTTCAAATTTTGAGGCTTTGTCTTCTAGAACTTGTCTTTTTAGTCTTCATAGTCTTCATAGTATTCAAGTTGTTCAAAGTCTTTGAATTTGATATCTTTCTTCAGGAAAAACACTTCAAATCATCCCATGACGATTGATACCAATTGACAAATTATCAATTAATCATACAAAATACTACACTAGAAAGTTTTAAAGGGAGAGTAGAGAGAGAGAGAGTGGGACGTGGGTAAGTAGGAAAGGAGAGGAGAGAAAGAAATAAATATTATATTAGAGAGAGAAGAAATCACCAACCCTTAACCCTTTCCTAAGCCCTCCTTTTATATGATGGAAGGAGGGACTTGGAAGTAATAAAAGATATTACATATTACATTATAGTCCTTCCTTATTTGTACTAGTTAATCCCTTTTCTATTAAACTTAGATAAATGGCCATGTAATCAACACTTTTCTGTGTTTCTAACATACCACGTTCAATATCTTCCAGAATATTTTATTACTATATCTTAGATACGGCGTATAGAGGTCTTCTGGATACGGCGTATTAGACTTTGTTCTTCATGGTTTCTTGTGAAGTGCAGGCACAAATATGCCGTATCTTCCTTGATGGATACAACGTATTGGTAGTCAGAACAGTTTTCTTTAGATGTCTTCGTTTAAGCTCCAGTATGCGTACCTTTTAGCTAATCTTCATAAAGTACTCCATAATTACTATAATTCTCAAATATAAACGATTAAGTATCAATTCTTGCAATAATTATAAAAAATGGGTAATTTTCATGGAATAAATGATGCTATAAAAGTGATGTTATTTGATGTTATCAAATATCCCCCCACTTGAATCCTACTTAACCTCAAGTAGCCTTTAGAAATTTATGAAAATGTATCCCTAAGGATTTTTCCGTTAAGCATATATTCGATCAATTACTAGTACACAACCAAACACCTCACGAAATAGGTAGATGAAAACACTCAAATCACTCGACTAATCTATGTGGTAACATGTAACTAATTTGCTCAATTGCTCGATAATAAGAAAAAACCAACATATCTGATGTCTTTTCCCTAAGCTGCCAGCTCCTTTTATTATGATGGAAATAGTACACCACACAACAAAAGGGGGGGGGGGGGGGGGGGGGGGTCTTGGAAGTATAAAAATGATATTTTATCGAGTAGAGGTAAAGATTCATAGTGCCTTCAACCTTATATTGTCTGCTAAGGCAACTAAATATAATAAAATACAGTTTTGTTCCTTCAGCTTCCAATTTTCTCCCATTCCACTCCCCACTATTAATATTATTCGGCACGGTGCTCTTCCTTTTTTGATCTGTCTATTGTCGGCAAACGTTGAGCCGAGCCAGGAAGAGGGGGAAGAAAAGACAAATAACAGTGGCCCCATAGGTAATCAAAAATACACCCATCCGCATATGTCTTAACTTAACTCTCAACCCAAAACACCACAGAAAACACTTTTGCCTTGTGTACTTCCTTCTTATTCTAAAAATTCCAAGGTAATCTTACTGATTGCGATTCTATTTCCGCCTGTCCTTCCCCCCCTACACCCCTCCAGGCCCACATCCCTTTCCGTCCCCTGCCTCTTTTCGATAATGTTGTTATATGTGTTAGAAGATAGCTGACATTAATTTGATGTCATTCCACTGAACAATCACCCCCCCATCCATCAAACTAAACCCCCCAAAAATCATGACCCTCGCTTACACCTTGCATCCGCCCACATCCGCACGTATAACAAACCACTAAATCTGCCGACCAGTCCTCTTAGCTCACTAAAACGAAAAAACAAAATCCAAAAAAACAAAACCTCCGACACAACTCCGCACCCCTCACCCCCGCATGTATATGATCAGAAAGAGCCAATATATAACGTCAATATAAAGGTTTTAATCACAAAGTAATTAGAATTAACTTAATTACTGGTATAGATTAAAACTACTGTATATGATCATAAGTGTTAATGAGGTGCAACCTGGAACTTCGTAACCTCCCTAGTGTACGATAAAGCAAAAAGACTCCCAAATCACTACTTAACCACACACATATGGAAAAACCTCTCAGGAAATCAACCCCCGACGGATCCCCGATCAGGAATTCCAGTATCACCCTTGAACACGACGTAACCCTCTTGCCTAATAAAAAGTGTTTGTTTTAAGGATAAGTCTGGTGCCTTCTTAAACTTTTATTTCCAAAGAATAATAACTAATATTTCAATTAAATTTTAGTAACATAACTATATGGTACACAATATGCAAATAAAATGTAGAGCACTTGAACACTTATAAAGTTAGAACAACAAAAGACAATAAAAGCTAGAAAATACAGTACGACAAAACTATAAAACTGAAACAGACATGCGTAAAAACAAGGATACCTCATCGAGCTTTCTCACAGTGTAAAAGACCCTGCTTTCTCCCCTTGCGACACAACAAACCGCGTGAACCAACAAAACTGACTCTTCCTAGTGACTTCATCACCAACTTTCTTTACTCGTATAGTTCCACTCTCTAACATCGTTCACCTCTCTTATTGAAGGCTTCTATTCTTATCTACTTACCTATTCGCTACAATCTCAATCTGATCACAGATTACTATCACACTTGCCATCCCCTCTTCTCTTCTTCTCTTCCTCCCCCTTTGAGCCTATCATACTCTTTCTTTTCTCCCTTTCTCCTCATAGAATCGACCTCTTTGATATTCTCCTGATGTACCTTTTTGTTTTATCATGTCCACAGTCCAATAAACACACATTCTCTTATCTATTCTACGTCACTTATTCCTACATAAAATATTCAGGTCTGCTGCATCAGATTATCAGATGCACGATATGTCCAGTTTTATATTGATCAGGTATATAAGCTAAACAATCTTGTCAAATACAAAAGATTACATGAATTCTAGTATTTCAATACATTAATTATTGACCATTTATATTTATAATTCTTACAGGAATAATAAAACGATTAAGTGTATTCGTAAAAAATTCTACTGTGTAATCTTTCTGTCTAGTTCTCTCCTTCTTTATTCTTTTGCAATCTTCATTAAAAAAAAGTGAGTAATTTTCTTTTCAATCACTTTCACTTCCGTGGAATATACTATACCATGATGCTTATCTACCTCTTTTTATAACTGCGATCTTGTTTCATCTTCCTCTTTGCACAACACTATCAATTAACGTTTACAAACAAAGAAATTAGGAGTACTTCATACAATTATTAACTTTATATCATCTCTTCTATCATGTCATCTTCCTCTTGAGACAAACCATACACAAAATCATATCAACTTTCGGATACATTTTATAATATCATAATCCATCATTATTAGTTATCACTCCCTCCACTCTATATTAATACCCGTTTTTACATGAATAACTTCATAATATAACCTCTACTACCTTTAATTCTATTATATACCATAATATAATAAAGACTCCTCACCCCGTCTATATTAACAACTAATCTTACTCCTCCCTGTCCTAAATCCAACATATCTCGTTAAATATTATCGAATATCTCCGCAACGATCAATATAACGAATTATCTAAGTGTGTAGCGATTTGATTTTCATTCCTATATTATCCAATGTTATCTCAATCAATAACTGCGTCCTCAATAAATTATCAATATCACAAGGTAGCGCGTATCTCACAGAACATCCAATATATAATGAACTAGTTTTGTAATAACCAGAGAGATTTCTCCCCCCTTTCCCATCTACTTTCCCTCCTCCTCCCTCTCCTATCACCCCATCTTCTCACAATATTCATCCTACTTCCCCGTATTCTCCCTTATTCAATCCTCCATTTCATTCCTCTATTCTCACATTTATTCCTTTACACTAACTTCCAATCAATCACTCCTCCACCTAAAATTCTTCCTCACATGTCCCAAACAACACGCGAATTGAAAATATCCTATAACTCAATCATATCTATACAGATATATCAATGGGATTACATCCAATAATACCACTAAAGAAACAAAAAAATAAACATCTATAATATACCATTCTAATACCCAATATATCTATAATCCCAATAATACCAAAACGTATTGGCATAAATCGATTTCAACATACAACTATTTCAATTTCTTGTTCTTCTATTTTCTATTTCCCTGCCTCTTCTTCTCTCTTACCCCCTCTTCTTTCTTAATAATCCTAAAATTTTTCTCCCCATCCTTTCTCATTTTTACATTCAAACTTTCTCATCTCATTTTTTCTATTTCATTTTATCTTAATAATATACCTAATTCACTACATCTTCAGTATACAACTCATATAACATCATTACTTTTTACCCATCAATTTTTTTCCTGCCAACATATTCACTTATCTAATTCTACCTCAATACTGCTTTCTACACATCTTCTTTCACAAAAAACATTCCGCTCCACAAATATACTGATAATCAAATCTGGGCCTATCCCTATCCTTCTCTTAATCTAATATGTTCTTCCTCGTACGACAACGCCCGACATCTCCTTACTTCCTTCTCCAATCCTACCACCCCGAATTAACAACGAAGTCTCCAAAATTTTCTCTAATATTACCACTCCCCTCTACTTAAAACCCTCTTAATATTCTCCTCAATCCCCCTCGATCCTATCTACCGCAAATAACCATTCTACTTGACTAAAATTTCCCTTCTTCATTCCACGATCTAGAATTTCAATTATACACCTCTATTTTCCCCTTATACATTCTCTAAATCTCACATCATAAACACTTTCTACCTCGCCGTCAATTTCGATTCTGATATCCTCTTAGGCGCCTTTCTTCTCAAAATCTCAACTTTCAAACAATATCAATTTCCTGCCTCCTCCTTAACCTGCTCCCACGAACATAGAGTCTCCTACAAACTAAAAAGAGCTCCTATCCTCCACATACAACTCCTCCACAATGTTAAAAACATACAACAAACAACCCCCCGTAAACAAGCATCCAACAAACCTCCATAAGACATAACCCTTACATCACCTTATCCTCAGCACAAACCTACCACAACGACCCTCTCTTAGCCGAACTAGGAACTAACACTGTAACAACGTAAAACTCACTACGACACCTAAAAAAAACTCGCAAAGAATAATCCAACGTCTGCTTACATATCTCCCCCAACTGGAACATTCTATCACACATAAACCCGAGTGTCCTCTTCGCACCAATATATCTTTGCTGAGCGCCCTTAATCTGGTGAGTCTTACACGAGAGCTATGAACTCACACTGGAATCGGTTTTGTTCTGCACCCCCGCCATCCCCACATTCATAAACACAACACGTAAGAACCTATAAGAATAAGGTTATGCATCTTACGATTCCCAACTTAACAAATAAAAATACGATCCCGTAATTCATTGCGAACCCAATATCGTCCATCTCTACGTCACCAAACTTTAAAACCTATACTGATCTATTGCAACCCTTGTATTACCATGTAATGCAAAGACTTATGCGGATGAACTTTATACTTTATAAAACGCCCTCTAAAATCCATCGCAACAATCCCCCATTCCAACAAACAACAAACAATTAACACACATAGTATACGACCAATTAACAAAAAGGGACACAAATTATTACAAACTATAAATCTCCAATTTTGATAGAGTAAGACAATAAAGGACTCTCGATCACATACAACAAGCGCAATCGCTAGCACAAAATATTTGATTATTACAAACTTAAAAAGAAATAATCCCAATAACAATAAGAAAGAGACCTACAATTTATTAGGAAAAAAAACACCTAGAATGCTCACAATCTAAATAGAAGATTGGAAAAAACAGAAATCTTGGAGTAGGACAAAAACTAATCTTATTTTTCCACCTTTACACCAACCCCCGCCACCACAGTGTCACATTCTTCTCTATTTTCTTTTTATCTTGTTTTTATCTTTTTTTTTGTTCTTCTCTATTTTTTCTCTCTTTTTTCCTCTCTTTCTCTCCCCTAAATTTTTATACTACATTTATTCTTAAGACAAAACAAAAACACTCAAACTTCCGATCTAAGTAACTCAACCCACACCCCACACTCACCCAACTCACACACGCAACACATCACGGTACATACACCTTCTATCTCCCCCTCAAACCCCACCCCCTAACACACCAGACATGGTTTTCTTAATTAGTCCCAAAATTACAGCCAACACACAAAGAAACAACCTGATATAAAATACAAAAAAAATCCACGAAAACAAGTAACATATTATGTTCCAACCGAACTAAAACTTTTTGGTCGGGATCAACATCCTGCACACACAACCCTTAAAAAAATATATACAAACATTTTCTGCACGTCACCCAACAAAATCAACAAAGAGGAAGCAATTCCCAAACGAGCAACAAAATATTCAAAGGCAGGGACTTTCCCAGGCGACGCCTCACTCATAAAGCTATCAAGGCCTATTTCTCTTAAAACCCAATCACGCAAAAAAAGTAAATTTAATTACCATCACACAGACTACACCAGGCAAATCCCCTCCCCGATACATATCCCCAAAATACAAACCACAAAACAAGCACGAATATCCATCAAGCATTCACGCCCCCCTTCAAAAGCAAAAACCAAAAAAATGACAATCACCACCTAAGTTACCAAAACTCTACCCAAAAGCCAATCCCCCATCCATTTAAGACAAGAATACGAACCGCCTCTCTCCCACTCATGGCTTATAAATTTCCCTGAATAATAGCTAATATACGAATGACAACACAAACACAATTACCTACACCACATACAACACCCACCAAACCGAATTAACAAGGCCCAAAGTCACCACCTAAACGCACCAAACACAGGACGAATAATTACTCAACATGACACAAAAAGCCACGACAACTCATGAAAAGCACGAGCAACAAAAACAACAACGAAAACCAAAAAAAGGAAAAACCATACAACCTCTAATGTGTAAAAACAAATTAAAAACTTTAACAACACCAAACATTAAAAAACCCTTCTCTCGACCCCACTACGAGACCCCCGACATCTCAAAAAATCTTAGTTGGGGAAACTTTTCTTTTTTTTGAGCAGTTATGCTTCCAGAGATACCTACAAAATCTCATCATCTAAGCAACACATAACGACAACCTCGCCTTGGCTGCTTCAATTATTCCCTTCACCCACGAACCACATCCCATCCAACACAAAAAACCTCACAGACAAACCCAAGCCGAGCAATTCCACACACACCAACAACAAAACTCAAATCTGGCGATCTCCACCTCGACAAACCTTCTCCTACACACCAACTCCGACAGGCCACTACCTCTTTGGCAGGGAACACAACAATTCAAACATCAAAGGCACACAACCCACGCTTCCAAAATCCCACCACAAGCAAAAAGTACTACCCCTCAACCATAACGACTTAGCCCACAAATCTCCGCCCACTAGCCCAATCAAATGAACAAAGACAAGCGAATCCACGAACTGTAGCTGACAACCAGAAAACAAGCCACATTCAACATCCAATCAGATAATCTAGATTTCCCGCAGTACCTCAACACCCACCCCCAAGACTCACTTCTCGCACCACTCTCCTTTCAGCATAAACAAACGACCCTTCGCACCCACAAACAGAAACAACAAACAACTCACGCCCCCACAGAGCCTGCAACATAAATCCACTTAGACAACCATTAAACACCCTACCCGCTACCAGAACTTAAAAAAGCCACATCCCCTGTCCTAACCCCCACCCATACACTCCCCCCCGCTGCCCCCCGCGGCCTTGAGTAAAACCCTTTCCCCCTCCCCTCCCACCCCCACCCCCCCCACCGCGCCAATAATTATAAAAACAAAACAAAATAGAAACAAACCCAAAAATCGCCACCACACGCACCACCACACACCCCGACCCCGGGCGCAGCCCCCTAACAACACCGGTTAGTCAGTGGCGCCGATTATCCCCGCGCGCGCGGAGATGCTCTGGCGCCGGCCGCGGTCCTCTCCCCCCTCTACTCTCTACCCATAAACGCCTAAAGGGCCTCACGGGAACGAAGAGGAGGGAGTGTGGTATACCCGTCCTCTCTCTCCCCTTCCCCCAAATCTCTGCATCAAGTTTTTACACCAGATTAACAAACAACCATTACAACCAAAACCAAAAACACACTAAGACGACCCCCCCATCCATATACATTTCCCCAGAAAGAGCCCAACCCCACAAGCACAAAAACCGTCAGTTAGAGGTCAAAAAACAGACGCAGAAAATCAAAAGCGACACACAACATAAAAAAAACACAATACACATCGTCCCCAATTGGAGCCATACACACCACCCTGACCCTCCCAATTCCAAACACCTTACGTAGTTGAAATGCCCCCGAGTATAACCCCTCAAACTCCCCCGAACCAGAGATACCTTCTAATCCCACGGTCACTACACAACTCAACCGCAAACTTGACCCCCCCAACACCCCAACCGACTCATCACCCGCATCTACCACCCACCCCCCCTCCCCCTGAAACATTACAACAAACCACACCCGCACAGGTTTTGGGCGGAGCTTTCAACTACGACAAAACAGATGTCAACCATAAAGACACCCACCCACGACAAACCCCAGCGCCCAACCCTCACCCCCCTTCTCCCCCCACCTCCTCCCCCTCCTGCCGAACTAGTCGAATTTTTACCCCCCCGCCTCCCCCCCCGCCACCCTAGAACCCCCCCCATTACCCACTCACGCCCCGTCCCCACAATACAAAGAACACCCCCCCATCATCACATCATCAAAGAACACCGAAATCCCCCCCGTCCTATTCCCCCCCTCTCACGTCCCCCCCCACGCCCCAAACCTCTCTACCCCCCCGGACCCCTCCCACACCCCCACCCCTACCAACCAGCCCCCATCGCGCCCCATAACCTTCCACCACTTCCAATCAACCCCCCCCCCGGAACCCCCCAACCACCATTAGAAACACCTAATCCACGCCTCGCACCCACCTAAACAACCAAACAACCTACCACACACCCTCTAATCTGCACCGATCGCCACACAACCCAATCGATGAATCTAAACCACCCCAACATCTCGTACAAACCCCACATACAACGCAAATGGATTAACCAGCCAAAAAGTAAACGTCTAAAGAATCTAAAATAAGCCTAACATCCGAAATCTCGTCGACACTCACATTCACCAGTGGTAAGGGTTCCCAACTATCACCCCTATACCCGCTTGCTCCCACACCCAACCATGGAGCTCCTCCCAATCCGCCACGCCTCACCACCACACCAGTAGCCTCCAGAAACAACAGGGGAGACCAAGCACCTACTCACCCCATCACCCAACCTCCACAATCCTCAACCTCACCACCTCAACCCCTTCGCAACCAGAAACTCATATTTTTATTGTCAGTTTTACACCTTTGCACAATCTCCGTCTAGTCTGGCGTAATGATTTCATGAAACAATGGAATGCCCAACGGTGCTTCCGTCCCTTCCTTCTGAAGCCAGGTAAATAGTAACTGGTAACTTAGACCCACCGCAAGCCCCAAACATCTAAGTAAGCCACCCGCCCCACACGGCCTCCTCCTTTCTCGCTCCCCCCCCCCTGCCTCCCTTCTCAGCTGCAACTCCCTTCGCTTACCACTCTTATAGAGCCGCAACCACACCTCCCGTAAATCAAATCGCCTTTGATCATAATTTAAAATGGACCAAACGAACTGAAAGTGTGAAAAATAGGGTGATTGAAGCGGCCCAAGACCCGAATAAATCCAACCCCAAATATACCTCTACATAGCGTATAATCAGGTATCCCTCACATGGCGTACCCAACGAACCCCCCCGCCTACCAGTACGCCCCGCAACAGCCCCTTCCCGTCTAAGAGTCTTTAACATTTACTAAGCGTGTCACCCCCAAGCCACCACACACTCTACCCCCTAAGAACATCACTCAACCCAGCTTGCTAACAATTCAACAAATAGCACGCCCAGCACAATCGTAAAACAATCACCCACCCAATAACCATCAACATACAACAACACAAACACTCACGTAGGAAAAAGTAACGAATAGACTCCACCAACACTTATCCAGAATATATTTCCACGATACAATCAACTGACAAACAGCAAAACCCAAAAAACAAAAAGCCCACACAAGAGACACCAACAAGACTACCCATCATAAACAACACACAGACAACACGGAAACAAAAACCGAACACTCAACACCCCTATCAAAGAAAGACAAAACACCCAAGCCACAAATCATTAACCCTACAACACTTCTCTACACATACAAAAAACCCCACTCAAAGTGACAAAACCAACAAAATAAACAAAAATACCAACAAAACAAATAAATACAAAAAAGAAAGAACTAGAAACACAGAAACAACTTAAATAACCCAACCCATAACACCAAAATACATATTACAAAAATCATACGCGCAACACAACTCCCAGAAGAACACCCACCAAATTCACACAACCAATAAAAAACACTCTACAGAACCAAAACAACGCACAAACCACTTCAAACACCCATACAATGTCCCCACATAAAGACATCTCAGGATACACTCATACCAAAACAACTTGCGAAGGACTACACAACTACAACAAAAACAAAACAAATCAAAAATAACTAGTCAAAAACAAACAAACACTCTATTATCACATACTAATAATAACAAATAAAGAAGTCCCAACGAACACAAAACACCACAACCAAAACATCATACCACCCAATAACAACAAGCCACACCAACATACCACCTCTACACAAACAACCAAACTATACCACCACCACACAAACCAAAACACACAAGACCAACACACACAACACAACAAGGCCAAAACAAAAACATATCAACAAACAAAGACCACCATCACCAACACCATCGCTCCAATCGACTCATCTAGACACACCATACAACCACAACAACAAAACCATCACAACTTAACAGACAAAACACTCACCACAATGAACACATACTCTCAACCAAACAAACCATCCCCCAAAACATAAGCATACCAACTGAAAAAACGACCCCATACCACAAAATTAAATATCTCTAAACACATCAACCCCAAAAATTCCGTACACAACAACACACACATTTTACACGAGTAAACACAAACATCTCCCAACCTAACCCCAGCCCCGTCACTCCCAAGATCACCCCTGAAGACCGTTCACCATACCTCATGTACAACACAAAGCATCATGCGAACAAAGGACATTCTAGAATAGCAAGCAATAACGTCCATCGATTGCACATACAACTTGCTACAAGGAAGACTATGACACACACAAAAATAAAGATATAGCGAGGCCTAAAAGATTGGACAAAAACACAAGCCAAAGCAATAGACACACCGTAGAGGGGAAAGCAACCAAAAAAAAACCCACAAAGAAAAAACCCCAAAAAAAAAAAATTAACAGTAAAAGAGAAATAAACATAAAAACTAAATAAAATAGAAATAAAATCCGCATAAAATATAAAAATATAAAATAGAAAAAACAATAACACCCCCCCTCCCCTCCCCCCCCCCACCCACCCTTCAATTTAGCCACTTATAACGCGGCCCCCCCACCGCCGCGCCCCTCATGTGCTTACTTTGTAATATATAAACTCATCTAAATGTATTTAATGACTATTATATAACAACTATTAATTTTTTATTCTCTTGCTACACAGTACATTATTATCTTTTCTCATTTTTCGCCCCGTTATTTCCACCTGTATTTTTAATGACTAATAATGATCTAATCCTAACAATCTTACAATATAAAAGATTTTCAATCACACACTACACCATATTTTTTTTTTATTTTACATTATCTATATCTATATGTATTTCTTTGTCCAAATCTTATTTTTTTTTTTGTCTTATATTTTTATTTTTTCACACTCTGTCTTCCTTTTTTTTTCACACGCAAAGGACAAAGCAGACCTACATTTTACTCCCCCCAACCCCACCCAATCACAACCCTCACAACCCCCATCCAGAGACCTCTAAGTCTCTCTTTCATTTTTTGCCCTCTTCTCATGTTCATAACCCCAAACAACGATCTATGTATTGCCGTCCCCGAAAATCCCACCACCGCGTCCCCTCCTGGTTTTAGAAAGGCTTAAAGGGTTTAATCACTTTTTCTAATATCTACCGATACCAATATTCTAGAAAAGGTGACAAAGACCATACATACATACCCATAATGATGGGATAGACACATATGACTGCATTTAAATCTTAACTTGAATGACCTAAAGAATAGGATTAGTAGTATTTACCAAAAGTCATAAACCAACAAGGGCAACAAACCATATATTCGCATCCATAACGATGGAATAGACATACATGATTGCATTCAATTCCCTCGCTTAAGTAAAACCAAGGGTTAGGACAAAAAGTGATATAGGGTATGGATCTTCTAATCTTTCACCAAAAAGTAATAAACCAACAAGGTGGACAAAATCACACATACATGGCCGTAATGACGGAATAGACACATGTGATTGCTCACATCCTCATTCAAATAAAACCTAAGGGTTATAGATTAGGAAAGGGAAATAATTATTGTTAAATAAAAATTTACAAAACAAATACACTAAGTCCAAACAAATAAGGTACAAGTTGTTAGATACTTTCCCGATCGTTACCATGATAAAGACTCAGAAATATATACACAAATGTCTTGATCATATATCAACAAAAACAACCTTAGATGGCATTCCCATAATGCGATATCTACCAATTTATACAAAACTTTACATCATTGATTTATAACACGTATCAACGAATAATCAATCCTCCAAATAATACCATCAGTTTAAGCTTTAATGAACCGACTATCTTTAAAATTTTTATCCTCTTTTTTTTGCATCGATTTTCTAATTTTTTTCGATTTTTTTACAATACACTACGAATCTCGGTGTAATTTTACCATCTTCATGATCATGATAGCTCTGAATATTTTCTTCCATAATTCTTCTCTCTTCGGACATACCATTATTAGTAATGGTAGTAAAAATACATGAGTTTAACTACTTCTACATTCCCAATTGCAATGTTTAATTTCCCAACCATGCCAAAGATAGAAAATGACACAAGACACATGAAATAAATACTTTACACTTAAATAAACTAGCAGCTAATAAATAAACTTAATATAACAGGGTAGGCTAAGGTGTAAAGGTGTAATGAAACAAATAGTTGGTGTTATCCTAAAGGATTGGATTCTACTGGTTTTTCTAGGGGTATCTTACTCTAAAAGTGAGAGTAAACAAAGGGTTTATACGGGGGTTAACTAACCGGTGTGGTAAGTTAACATCATAACATATATAGGTTTTTAGGTGTAATCCTAGAAATTTACTAGTTTAAACAAGTTACTCCATCTAAATCTATAGTACTCATTATTGTGTTCTTGAATAGAATCCTCACAATATCTAACAAAGGTTATGTGTGCAGGTTATGTAACTAGTAATTTCACAAAAGTATGCTTGAATTTTTTTAAAATTTAAGCATAAATTAAGCATTTTAATGTGAAAAATAAGACAAGTAGCTTTCTAATTCCCATACCCCCACTAAAACTATACAACATCCTCATTGTATAGAAATAATAGTTAAAAATGAGAAATAAAAGAATTAGAACGTGAAACTCTTCTGATAATTGCTCGGTATGATTCTCAAGGTTAAGTTTATGAGCAAGAATGTGTGTTGTAAATGCGTCTAAATTCTAGCATGACTATAACACATACAGGTTTCCAGATTATGGATACATCACCAACATTGTCGATTTCTTTCCAGTGATGTCCAATGCAAAATATAAGAAAACCATGCAAACCTATCTCGGGTATCCTACGATTAATAAAAAATCAAAACAAACTGTATAGGAAACCAATACGTCAAATCTTAAAACCTGGATACGCCGTATGGAGAAACCTGTAAAAAGTATCTATACGAGTCAAATTTTCTAGATATGTCATATCGTGTGCATGAATACACCGTATCCCAAATCTGACAATAATATTTTAAATGCAAAAAAATTAAAGGACTGATAACGTCCAGACATTCAATACGTCGTATGGTATGGAGCAGATAAGCCGTATTGATGTCTGGGAAGACAGACTCGATAAAATAAATTAAAAATAGCCTGGTTGTCTCCCGGGAAGCACTTTTCTTTTTAGCGAAGTCTTTAAGTTAGAATTTTCTTCAGCCTCCTTACTCTATCTCATGCACATTTATGTGCCCGCATGTAAGCCATTCTTCAACCTTCACATCTCGAATAAATTCGGATCCTAGATTCAAAACTCCTTTGTAGAAACCCTTCAGTTTTTTGTATGAGTGCGAGATTCCATTCATCTTGTCTTGTTCACTTACCTTCAGTAATGGCGGGATCATGTTGCATTTTTCATTAGTGGGGTGTTTGAACCTCGGGTTTGACCGCACCATTTGGTAAGTTAAACTATCATCCCCATTGCGGATGGTAATGATTCCATCAAACCTTCTGGCTTCCACATACGAAGCTTTGCAAAAAGGATATCCAACTATCACATCTCCCATTCCTTCATCAAGATAAGGATCCATATCTTCCACAACTGTAAAATCAGTAATAACATAAAAGTTTCCAATAAAAA
>BQNB010046475.1:24153-39313 GCA_026074375.1 Tanacetum coccineum
CAATGAACTCCTATAAAAAGAGAGAAACAATTCGCTGAGCGAGCTTGAATTTGAGGTATACGGGTTGTCAAAAGCAATTAACAATGCCCAATCATCAAAATATGAAGTAAAAGGTGTGACTACCAGAGGAGGAAAAACAACAACTGAAATCAGTTGCAATGCAAACAATGTAATCAAAGAACCTCCAATACTTCATCATGATAAACCCGTAGAACCAAATGAAGTCCTCGTGGAAACCAAAGCTCAAGAGACAAAAGAACAAACTATCCATCCATCAACATAATCAATTCCTTTTCCCCACAAGTTAAAGAATGAAAAGGAAGAAGCCCAACAACGGAAGTTCCTAAAAAACCTTAAACAACTTCACATAAACATTCCATTTATCGAAGCCCTTTCCCAAATGCCAAAGTATGCCAAATTTCTAAAAGGTCTACTATCAAACAAAACCAGGTTAGAGGAAGCTTACACAGTAACAATGAACGAGTGATGCTTAGCAGTATTGCTAAACAAACTCCCATCCAAGAAAAAAGACACTAGAAGTTTTACTATTCCTTGTGATATTGGCCATTTACACATCAATAATGCTTTAGCAGACTTAGGAGCGAGTATAAGCTTAATGCCTTACATGATGTATGAGAAGTTAGGCCTTGGGGAACCCAAACCTACGAGAATGATCTTAGAACTAGCAGATAGATCCATTCAGTATCCATGAGGAATAGCAGAAAACGTACTTATCAAGATTGATAAATTCATCCTCCCTATCAATTTTGTTATCTTAGATATGCGGGAAGACTCTAAGATTCTGATAATCTTAGGAAGACCATTTCTAGCAACTGCTCGGGTAATGATAGATGTATTTAACAAAAAGATAACACTAAGGTTAGGAAACGAAGAGGTAATCTTCGATATAGATCAATCGACAAAAAGACCTCCTACCGAGGACGATGAATGCTATGGGACCGATTTCTTGGATACCACTATACATTCGAAAACCCATGAGTTACTAGCAGATGACCAATTAGACTTATTTCTAGTCAATAACCTGGAGGACAGCATCGATCTATCTGATTTAGAAAACTATGGTAAGGCTAATGACCAGACACCTATACGACGTATAGAAGAAGAAAATACGCCGTATTCACGAGGAACAGAGAGGACTGACCAAGCACAAAATGAACACCTCTATTCCGCCAGCGCCAACAAAATCAATGAAAAAAGACCAGTGCATAAAGACCTTCCCTCCTACTTGGAATACGCATACCTGAAGGGAGATGAATCTTGTCTAGTAATTATCTCATCTAAACTAACAAGAAAAGAGAAAATCTCACTTTTGCAGGTATTAGAAAAATGCAAGGGAGCAATAACTTAGAAGCTGTCAGACATAAAAGGGCTAAGTTTGTCATTTTGCACACATAAGATCTTAATGGAGGAAAGCTTTAAACCTGTCATTCAACCCTGGTGACGTTTAAATCTGAAAGTCCAAGACGTAGTTAAAAACGAAATCATTAAGCTACTTGATTCGGGATTATTTACCGATCTCGGATAGTGCTTAGGTGAGCCATGTCGTCTCAAAGAAAGGCGGGATGACTGTGGTCTTAAACGACAACACCAAATTAATACCGTCTCGCACAGTTACAGGATGGCAAGTGTGCATTGACTATCATAAACTAAATGATGCAACGCGAAAGGATCACTTTCCTCTCCCTTTTATTGATCAAATGTTAGAACAGTTATCAGGAAATGAGTATTATTGTTTTCTTGACGGTTTTTTAAGGTTCTTTTAAATTCCTATCGCACTGGAAGATCAAGAAAAGATGACTTTTACTTGTCCTTTTGGAACTTTTGCCTATAGAAGGATGTCGTTTAGATTATGCAACACTCCAGAAACCTTTCAAAGATGCATGATGACAATATTTTATGAAATGGTGGAAGATTTTATGGAAGTTTTCATCGACGATTTCTCGGTATTTGGTAATTCTTTTAACCAATGTCTAAATAACCTTGATAAAATTCTCAGTAGATGTGAAGAAACCAACCTTGTGCTAAATTATGAAAAATACCATTTTATGGTATAAGAAGGTATAGTTTTAGGACACAAAATATCTAGGAAGGGAATTGAGGTTGATAAAGCTAAAATCAATGTAATTGCCAAAGTGCCTTACCCTTCAAATGCAAAAGGTGTTAGAAGTTTTATGGGGCACGCTGGGTTTTATCGTAGGTTCATAAAAGACTTTTCTATGATTTCTAAACTAATGACCCAGCTTTTTATGAAGGACGCAAAGTTTGATTTTTCTGAAGATTGTAAGAAATCATTTAATAAGTTAAAAGAAAAATTGACCACCGCACCTATTATAATATCTCCCGATTGGAACGAACCTTTTGAATTAATATGCGATGCTAGTGATTTTGCAGTAGGGGCAGTCTTAGGACAAAAAATAGACGGGATATTCAAACCCATCTATTATGCTAGCAAGACCTTGAATGATGCCCCAGCACATTATACCACTACTAAAAAAGAACTTCTTGCAGTTGTTTTCTCTTTTGATAAATTTCACCCCTATCTTATTTTATCAAAAACTATAGTCTACATTGTTCATTCTGCTTTGAAGTATTTGTTCAATAAACAGAATGCCAAAACAAGACTTATCAGATGGGTTCTACTTCTACAAGGATTCAAAATCAAAATAAAAGATAAAAAAGGAGCAGAGAACTTGGCTGCCGATCACCTGACGAGACCCAAGAACCCAGATATAGGAGAATTAGCCAAAGATGAAATCACAGATAAATTTCTCGATGAGCATTTGATGATATTGAAGGACAAGCTTAATGATGAAGATCCATGGTATGCGGATTATATAAACTACATTGTCAGAAAATTTATACCTCCAAAATGGACACCAAAAAGAAAGAAAACAGTTCTTCTCTCAAGTAAGGAACTATTTTTGGGATGAACCATTCGTATTTAGACTATGTCCAGACAATGTAATAAGAAGATGCGTGGCTGGAAAAGAAATTCTTGAAATTTTGGCACACTGCCATTCCGGTCCTAGCGGGGGACATCATAGTGTATCAATTATAGGAATGAAAGTTTACGAGGAAGGATTCTATTGGCTTAGTATCTTTAAGGATGCTAAAGATTATGTGATGAAGTGCGATGCATGTAAAAAATCAGGAAACATATCATCACGTAACGAGATGCCTCAAAATAATATTTAAGTATGTGAAGTATTGGATGTTTAGGGACTAGACTTTATGGGACCTTTCCCGAACTCCAGGGGTAACAAATACATTTTAGTAGCAGTTGATTAAGTATCTAAATGGGTTGAAGCTCAAGCACTCCCTACAAATGATGTTCGAGTAGTGGTTAAATTTGTAAAAGGATTGTTTGCCAGATTTAGAGTTCCTAAAGCCTTAATCAGTAATAGGGGGACACACTTTTGTAACTCTTAGATGGAAAAAGCGTTATTAAAATATAGGGTAACCCATAAAGTATGAACGTTATATCATCCTTAGACCAACGGTCAAACCAAAGTCACTAACAGAGCTATTAAGCGCATCTTAGAAAGGTCGGTCGGATATAACCCAAAGGACTAGTCTGAAAAACTCAATGATGTATTGTGGTCATTTAGAACCGCCTATAAAACTCCAATAGGATGCACCCCCTTTAGAATGGTTTATGGTAAAGTTTGTTATCTTCCGATAAAGATTGAACATAAAGCATATTGGGCATTGAAATAGTGTAATATGGATCTTACGGCTGCTGCAAAGAATCATTTTATGTAGTTGAATAAGTTAATGGAATTACGAGATGGAGCTTATGAGAATACTCAAATCAACAAGGAAAGAACTAAGAGATGGCATGATTCTAGACTACGAGGAGATAAAACAATTTATAAATGGAGAAAAGGTCTTATTATTTAACTCTCGCTTGAAGCTACATCCGGGGAAACTCAAATCAAAATAGTCTGGACCTTTCATTGTAAAAACCATGTAACCATATGGAGCAGTAGAAATCACCGATAAAAATGGTTTGAGCTTTAAGGTCAACGGCCAAAGGTTAAAAAATACTATGATAGAAGTTTCAATACGGAAGATAACGAGATCATTGAGCTTAATGAAGAAGGAAAAGAAAAGGTCAAACTTAATGACTAGCTGAAAAAAAAGTGCTTCCCGGGAAACAGCCTGGTCATTTTTAAATTGTTTGAAATGTTTTTAATTATTTGTTGCACGAGTCTGTCTTCCCAGACAATCCATACGGCGTATCGAACCCCTCTGGATATGGCGTATGGATGTGTCTAGACGTTATCAGTCTGTAATTTAATTTCAGTACTTTAAAATTTTTAATTGTTTTCACAGGAACCATACGGCATATCCTAGGGTTTGTGATACGGCGTATTAATCCCTGTACAGTTATCTGTTTAATTGTTTTCCTGCATTGTACATCCAAGACAGGAATTGTAGTTTTGTCTTCTAATCTTTTATGTAGGACCATGCTATAAGAAAATCGACAATATGGTATACTCTGAAAAGGACATGTGTTGAACTCGTACGAAGCATTCTAAACCCTTGTCAACACACTTTTTGCTCAAAGAACTCAATTTGGAGAATCATCCCGAGCAACATATCAGGGGAGTTCCTCGTTCTAATTCTATTTCCCATTTTATTTATTGTTTTATCTATACAATGAGGATGTTGTACAAACTAAGTGGGGGGATGGAGAATTAGAATGCCTACTTGTCCTTTCTTTTACAAATAACATGCTAATATGCTTCAATTATGCCAAATTTAAAAAAATTTCTAGCATAACTTTTGTAAAAATTACTAGATACATGACCTCGCGCACTATAACCCTTAATGTCTAATTGTGAGAATTAAGCCTATTTTGTTTCTAAATGCTTACTAAAAATTCCACAAAAATTATGAGTGTCCCGGTGATGTAGTGGACTTTAGAACTTAGCCTGGTATATCACTCGAGATCACAACGATGAGTACTATGGATTTAGACGGAGAAACATTTTTAACTAGTAAATTTCTAGGAATACACCAAAAAGCCTATATGTTGTAAAATTAACTAACTGCACTGGTTAGTTAAATCATGTATAACCCTTTGCTTACTCTCACTATACGAGTAAGATCCCCTAGAAAAACATGTTAAGCCATTCCTGTCTTTTTCACACCATATGTCTATTTTTGTTACACCTTTACACCTTAGCCTACCTTGTAGATTAAGCCTACTTGATCAAAGTTGCTAGTTTCTTTTGTGTAAAGTTTTGTATTTTCTGTGTCAAAGTGAAATTTTCTATCTCTGTTATGGTTGGGAAATTGCACAATGCAATGGGAAAATATGTAGCTCATGTATTTTGCTACTTTTGCGATTATGTATTATGTCCGAAGATGAAGTGTTGAAGGAAAAATTATCTGGAAAAATTATCCAGAAAAATTATGATTGTGAATACGGTGAAATTGCATCGATGATTATGTTATAAAAATGGAAAAAATAGAAAAATGCATCAAAAAAGAGAAGGAAGTTTTATAGCCGGTTCGTTAAACTTAAACCAAAGAAATTCCTGAAAGGATCGATTATTCATTGATATGTGACGATGTATAGTTTTGTATTAAGTGGCGGATATCACGACTTTTGTAAAAGTATGTATGTTTGAGATGTTCGGGAAGTTGACCGATATGGGAATGCCAGCATAGGTTGTCTTTGTCATCTCTATGATTGAGGTGTTTGTGTATATTTCGAGTCTTTATCATGGAACAGTCGAGGAAAAGTTAATAGCAACTACCTTATTTGTTCAAGATTAATCTATTTGTTTTGTGAATTTTATTTAACAACAACTTACTTCCCATTCCTAGCAATTAACCTTAGGTTTTACTCGAACGAGGTTGGAGTGAGTCATGCATGTGTATTCTGTCGTTACGGCCATGTATGCATGATTTAGCCTCCTCGTTGGTTTTTGACGTTTGGTGAAAACTAGAAGGTCCCTACCCTATATCATTCTTCATCTTAACTTGAAGATGTGTTCGAACACACATGTCTATTTCGTCGTTACGATCGTGTATGTGTGCTTCAGCTGCCTTGTTGGGGTGGTACTATCGGTGAAAGACTATTAGAATGATTAAACGCTTAGCCTTTAATAAAACCTAATTTACCTTTTAACTTGTTTCTCCTTAGCTCAAGCGGTGGAGATGTGTATCCTTGCCAAGCTTATGATACGAAGCTAATCAAGACTGAGCAATTGAGCATACCACTTAATTGTTACACCCTAGATTAGTTAAGTGATCTGAGTGATTTCATTTCCATATTTTGTGAGATGCTTGGTCTTGTATAGGTGATTAAAATGAAATAAATGCTTAAGAGGAAAAATCCTTGACTTCGGTTAGGATACATTTTCAATATAATCTAGAGTCTACTTGAGGACAAGTAGGATTCAAGTGGGGGGATATTTGATGACATCAAATAATGTCATATTTATACCATCATTTATCCTGAGTAAACTAACCACTTTTGTATAATTATTGCAAGAATGTGTAGTTAATTGCTTAAAAGTGTTATTTGCAGTAATTGAGGAGTGATTTGTAAAGACATGCTAAAAGGCACATATTTTAGAGTTAAAACGAAGACATTTGAAGATTACTCATTTCTGACCCATACGCCGTATCCAGGAAAAGAGATACGGTGTATCAGCGCCAAGTCTTCACAAGAAAACGCGTATTTACAATTCCCAATACTGCGTATCCACCTTCTTCCATACGCCGTATCCATGAAGATAACTATTCAGAGATACAAAGATATTATTATTTTAGGAATGTATATTGTATTCATTGTAAACTTTGCGCGCACTCTAAGGGATACACCCCAATTCGTCGTATTGGCCTAGCCCAATATGACGTATCTAGGCTTTTTTAGAGGTTATAAATAAAAGACTCAAAAATGAGTTTTTGGTGTGCAAAATCATATTCTTCATACCATACACATAAAATATGATTTTCTGAAGAGAAGAAGAGCAATAAAGGTAAAGCATTGATCACGATTCCATAGAAGACATCGTGTAATTTCCTTACTCTTGTAACCATTTAATTTTTGGTTTTGTTCGGTAAAACGTTTAGTTTACCTTGGTTAATTGATCACGCGTGTATAATTACAATGGTTATGGGCTAATACCTTTGGGTATTAGCCATCTTAATGAAGATTTAATGTTTGGTTTATTTTAAAATCGATTTTCTTAATTTATCATAGAGAGTTTAATTATGTTTATCACATGATACTTGTTTATGTGTTTGAATATGCGACCTATCATTCAACTGGGTATAGTTACGCCTAACAAGTGAGCTAGATACTATGATAGCTCTGCATATTATGTTTTATATTACTGGACCAATAGGATCAAAAGTAACGTTCTGTCTTTGTCTTTAAATTAAGAGCTTAGTTGGACCGGTAGGTGACCCGTAATGTTTCAACAAGTATGTTCTTGATTAATTGATAAAGATTTAAATAGTGGACTACCAGTATATAAAATACTGTTAAATAGTAAGTGAGTAAAGTCTCGATGGGCTAGGGTTTATCAAGATCACCATTGCTATAATCCCTAGATAGATTATAATTCAACTAAAAGATGCTTTATGCGGATACGTTAATTGTGACAGGATTCAACGTGTCTAGGTCTTAGGATGATGTCCCGCCTAAGTCTTAAGAATAATATTCCGCTTCAAGATAAGAAATCATTGCAGTAAATAAACAAACCAACATTTAATCGGATGTAATATGGCTAATACAGTTTTCTATTATTTGGCTTGCACCGCTCTTTTATCTTCTGATTGTTTTCTTGTATGTTTATTGTGGTTAGAAATGATTATTGTCACCATAAAACCTATGCCAGTCTCTTAGGCTAAAAAACCCCCATATATGATAGAAGCATATATAGCATAGGTTTAACAAGTAATTAGAATTAACTTAATTAGAGTAATTAAAATACTGATAGATCATAAGGTTAATGACCTCACTCTTAGTGTTCGACACCCTACTTACCATGAAACTCTACCCGATCGGGTACACTGCCTATTAAAGTGTTGTTTTAGGATAAGTCGGATAAATATAAATGTAAAACTTGGTAATCAATAAATTGACCCTACACGACAGCACATCAGTCTTCTTCCCCACCAAATCCTCCTTTCCTAACAAATCTGTCTTCCTCCTCAATGACATCTTCAATATCGGTATCATAAACCGACATCGATTCTTCTTCTTCATTATCGGTGTCGTAAATATGACACGATTCCTCTTCCACTAACACGATAGGTTCTTCTTGAAAACTTGGATATTTATTAACAAAAGGATACTCCTCTTCCTCATCCGTTATATCCAAGATAATAGGTTCTGATTTGGTTTCCTATGTTAACAATGGGTTATCATAGTGGTCATCATGAAACTCAGGGTTTCCTCCGCCAAAAGGATTGACATCCTCTAACCCATCATCCCAAACGTTGGACTCAATTTCTGCCTCTTCTGCCGGCGAGTCCTACTGTAACTGCGAGAACTCGAGTTCTTGAATCCGTTGCTTGAGGCTTGTGATCTTTACGTCACATGGATCTGGTTTGTTGCCTCATCTGGAGAATCTATAAATTAGATGCTCTTAACGATTCCGTTCGACCATTAGTACCATGGCTCTTGATACCAAATGATGCGGATCTTTAACGGCCAAACAACATACGAATTAAAAGAACAATTTTATTGATAGAACTCGATCAAAGCAAAATATTTGATTATTAAAACTTAAAAGATATCCCAATACAAAGAAAAGACCACTATTTATAGGAAACCTAGAATCAATCTAAATAAAGATTGATTTGACTTTTCTTTTCCTAAATTTATAATTTATTAGAAATTCATACTTTCCTAACCAATGTTTATTGTCAAACAAGAAACATAAATAAAAAAAGAAAGTAAATATTTTAACTTTGACTAATCTGCATCAGAGGGCAATATAGAGCAGCAACTCCAGGATTCTACCAAAGAAATAATGCAAAATCATCGTATCAAAAGCGAATACATTCAATGGAAGAATCACTTAGCAAGTTTATGAACGAATCATCAAAAAGACATGAAGAAAACTCCAACCTGATCAAGGAAATTTGAGCTTCCATAGACGTTGCTATCAGAAACCAAGGAGCATTGATCAAGGCTTTGGAAATTCAAATCGAGCAAATGAGCAAAGTTCTGCAAGAAAGAGGTTCTGGAAGTTTACCTAGCTCAACGGAAACAAACCCGAGAGATTATGTCAACTCCATCTCAACTACTATTGAAGCTAATACGACCCTGATATGCCATATTGGATCTACCCGATATGCCGTATTAGCACAATAGAACAGTAAGCTAATTTTCAAACCAAGACAAGCGACTGTTCCCTTTCCTAGTTGTTTGTATGATGATTGTTGTGATGAGAAGAACGGATCATATGGACTACAAGATTTGGATGCTCATTTAATCAAAACTACACTCCGCGATGATTCCCTTCCTTAGAAGGAAAAAGACCTAGGAAGTTTCACTTTACCCTGCTATATTAATAATGTTTGTTTTGTAAAAGCCCTTGCTGACTTAGGAGCTAGCGTAAGTGTCATGCCTCTCTCGACCTACCTTAATCTAAGTTTAGGTGAATTAAATCATACTAAGTTGACTGTTGAATTAGCAGATAGAACAGTGAAACATCCCAAAGGAATTGGTAAAAATATACTAGTAGGGATTGGTAAGTTTGTTTTCTCTGTAGACTTTATAATTCTAGATATGCCCAAGGATGTCAATGTACCCTTTATCCTCGAAAGACCATTTTGTCTACCGCCAACTCTAAGGTTGATGTGTTTAAAAGAAAGATTACTTTGAGGGTAGGAGATAAGAAAATTATCTTTAGAAGTGTTAAACCTACTAGTAGTTTGATTAAGAGGGTCTACATGCTAAGCTTAAGAGAAAGAATGGACCTAGATTTGGAAGTTAGGCTGATGGCAGAAACTTTAATCTTAAATAGATCATTAGACCCATTATAAGGACATTATATTGAATTGAACGATTTGAATGAGCCACTAGAGCTTAGAAGAAATCGAGTTGATGATTTGGAACCCACCATTAAGGAAGGTGAGGTTGTTAATAAGCCCATGATTGATATAGTCAAAGCTAGGAGTGATTTCATTGGTGGATTGGATGATTACCCTAGTGAATGTGACTTTGATAAGAGAATCCATATCGACTGTACCTACAATTTAATGTTTTCATGCATGATCAGTTTCGAGTATGTACACGCTAATTTCCTCCCAATTTTGCCTATTAATGTGATGTCTAAAAAGTTTTATTACTCGATTATGAAAGACAAAATTGAATTTAAAGGGAGGAATAAATTTGGGAACTTCGTTAATGCACCTATTTTTATTGGAAACTTTTATGTTTTTACTGATTTTACAGTTTTAGAAGATATTGGTCCTTATCTTGACGAAGGAATGGGAGATGTGATAGTTGGAGAACCTTTTTGCAAGGCTTTGTGTGTGGAAGCCAGAAGGTTTGATGGAATCATTACCATCTGCGATAGGGACGATAGTGTAACTTACCAAATGGTGCGGTCAAACCCGAGGTTCAAACACCTCACTAATAAAAAATGCAACAAGATCCCGTCATTTTTGAAGGTAAGTGAACAAGAGAAGATGAATGGAACCTTGCACTCATACCAAAAGATGAAGGGTTTCTACAAAGGAGTTTTGAATCTAGGACCCGAATTTATTCAAGATGTGAAGGTTGAAGAATGGCTTACATGCGGGCACATAAATGTGCATGAGATAGAGTAAGGAGGCTGAAGAAAATTCTAACTTAAAGACTTCGCTAAAAAGAAAAGTGCTTCCCGGGAGACAACCAGGCTATTTTTAATTTATTTTATCGAGTCTGTCTTCCCAGACATCAATACGGCTTATCTGCTCCATACCATACGACGTATTGAATGTCTGGACGTTATCAGTCCTTTAATTTTTTTGCATTTAAAATATTATTGTCAGATTTGGGATACGGTGTATTCATGCACACGATATGACATATCTAGAAAATTTGACTCGTATAGATACTTTTTACAGGTTTCTCCATACGGCGTATCCAGGTTTTAAGATTTGACGTATTGGTTTCCTATACAGTTTGTTTTGATTTTTTATTAATCGTAGGATACCCGAGATAGGTTTGCATGGTTTTCTTATATTTTGCATTGGACATCACTGGAAAGAAATCGACAATGTTGGTGATGTATCCATAATCTGGAAACCTGTATGTGTTATAGTCATGCTAGAATTTAGACGCATTTACAACACACATTCTTGCTCATAAACTTAACCTTGAGAATCATACCGAGCAATTATCAGAAGAGTTTCACGTTCTAATTCTTTTATTTCTCATTTTTAACTATTATTTCTATACAATGAGGATGTTGTATAGTTTTAGTGGGGGTATGGGAATTAGAAAGCTACTTGTCTTATTTTTCACATTAAAATGCTTAATTTATGCTTAAATTTTAAAAAAATTCAAGCATACTTTTGTGAAATTACTAGTTACATAACCTGCACACATAACCTTTGTTAGATATTGTGAGGATTCTATTCAAGAACACAATAATGAGTACTATAGATTTAGATGGAGTAACTTGTTTAAACTAGTAAATTTCTAGGATTACACCTAAAAACCTATATATGTTATGATGTTAACTTACCACACCGGTTAGTTAACCCCCGTATAAACCCTTTGTTTACTCTCACTTTTAGAGTAAGATACCCCTAGAAAAACCAGTAGAATCCAATCCTTTAGGATAACACCAACTATTTGTTTCATTACACCTTTACACCTTAGCCTACCCTGTTATATTAAGTTTATTTATTAGCTGCTAGTTTATTTAAGTGTAAAGTATTTATTTCATGTGTCTTGTGTCATTTTCTATCTTTGGCATGGTTGGGAAATTAAACATTGCAATTGGGAATGTAGAAGTAGTTAAACTCATGTATTTTTACTACCATTACTAATAATGGTATGTCCGAAGAGAGAAGAATTATGGAAGAAAATATTCAGAGCTATCATGATCATGAAGATGGTAAAATTACACCGAGATTCGTAGTGTATTGTAAAAAAATCGAAAAAAATTAGAAAATCGATGCAAAAAAAAGAGGATAAAAATTTTAAAGATAGTCGGTTCATTAAAGCTTAAACTGATGGTATTATTTGGAGGATTGATTATTCGTTGATACGTGTTATAAATCAATGATGTAAAGTTTTGTATAAATTGGTAGATATCGCATTATGGGAATGCCATCTAAGGTTGTTTTTGTTGATATATGATCAAGACATTTGTGTATATATTTCTGAGTCTTTATCATGGTAACGATCGGGAAAGTATCTAACAACTTGTACCTTATTTGTTTGGACTTAGTGTATTTGTTTTGTAAATTTTTATTTAACAATAATTATTTCCCTTTCCTAATCTATAACCCTTAGGTTTTATTTGAATGAGGATGTGAGCAATCACATGTGTCTATTCCGTCATTACGGCCATGTATGTGTGATTTTGTCCACCTTGTTGGTTTATTACTTTTTGGTGAAAGATTAGAAGATCCATACCCTATATCACTTTTTGTCCTAACCCTTGGTTTTACTTAAGCGAGGGAATTGAATGCAATCATGTATGTCTATTCCATCGTTATGGATGCGAATATATGGTTTGTTGCCCTTGTTGGTTTATGACTTTTGGTAAATACTACTAATCCTATTCTTTAGGTCATTCAAGTTAAGATTTAAATGCAGTCATATGTGTCTATCCCATCATTATGGGTATGTATGTATGGTCTTTGTCACCTTTTCTAGAATATTGGTATCGGTAGATATTAGAAAAAGTGATTAAACCCTTTAAGCCTTTCTAAAACCTAATTTACCTTTATAAACATGTTACACCTTAGCTCTAGTGGTGGAGATATGTATCCTTGCCAAGCCTATAATAGAATACTCATCACGACCAAGCAATTAAGCGAACTAGTTACATGTTACCACATAGATTAGTCGAGTGATTTGAGTGTTTTCATCTACCTATTTCGTGAGGTGTTTGGTTGTGTACTAGTAATTGATCGAATATATGCTTAACGGAAAAATCCTTAGGGATACATTTTCATAAATTTCTAAAGGCTACTTGAGGTTAAGTAGGATTCAAGTGGGGGGATATTTGATAACATCAAATAACATCACTTTTATAGCATCATTTATTCCATGAAAATTACCCATTTTTTATAATTATTGCAAGAATTGATACTTAATCGTTTATATTTGAGAATTATAGTAATTATGGAGTACTTTATGAAGATTAGCTAAAAGGTACGCATACTGGAGCTTAAACGAAGACATCTAAAGAAAACTGTTCTGACTACCAATACGTTGTATCCATCAAGGAAGATACGGCATATTTGTGCCTGCACTTCACAAGAAACCATGAAGAACAAAGTCTAATACGCCGTATCCAGAAGACCTCTATACGCCGTATCTAAGATATAGTAATAAAATATTCTGGAAGATATTGAACGTGGTATGTTAGAAACACAGAAAAGTGTTGATTACATGGCCATTTATCTAAGTTTAATAGAAAAGGGATTAACTAGTACAAATAAGGAAGGACTATAATGTAATATGTAATATCTTTTATTACTTCCAAGTCCCTCCTTCCATCATATAAAAGGAGGGCTTAGGAAAGGGTTAAGGGTTGGTGATTTCTTCTCTCTCTAATATAATATTTATTTCTTTCTCTCCTCTCCTTTCCTACTTACCCACGTCCCACTCTCTCTCTCTCTACTCTCCCTTTAAAACTTTCTAGTGTAGTATTTTGTATGATTAATTGATAATTTGTCAATTGGTATCAATCGTCATGGGATGATTTGAAGTGTTTTTCCTGAAGAAAGATATCAAATTCAAAGACTTTGAACAACTTGAATACTATGAAGACTATGAAGACTAAAAAGACAAGTTCTAGAAGACAAAGCCTCAAAATTTGAAGAAAGTTGTAATTTTTAGAGATTTTAGAAGATAAAGTCTTGAAATTTTGCAATTAACTTTGTAAAAGTTACTTAAAAACGTAACCTTTATGTTAAAGTCGAAGTCTTTAAGTGGTTTTCATGAAAAAAGTTTCAAACTTGTAGATAATGGTTTGAACTTTTTTAGTTTTCTCACAAAAAGATTCCATCTTTACGCTTGAAACATCACCGAAAAACAACTCGGAAACACAATAGGAACAACCCGTGACAGACCCACGAGGTTTAGTCAGAAGTGTCCAGCCAAACCACCCTAGGTTCGGTCAGCCAACACCAACCGACCCACCTGGTTTGATCAACCACTTCCAGCCGAACCACCTAGCCGAACCACCACCACCAGCCGAATCTCCTACAGCCGAACCACCACCTGGTTCGGTCAGCCTACACCAACTGAACCTCCACCATCTTTCGAACCCGGATCGAGTCTAAAAATTTAAAAACTAAACCCTAGTTTTCTAAATTTTTTTAAATTTAGGTTTTGTAATTTTTTAGAGTTAAAAAGATTCTATTATTAAATTAATAAAGTGTTAATTAGGGTTTTGTAGTGTGTAATTAATGAAAAGGGTGATTTTTGGAAGTTAGTGGATAATTAATTTATGGTTTAAGGTTAAAATTAGGGTTTTTAAGTTAAAAAGGTTTAAACTTTAAGGTTTTTTAATAAACTAAATTAATAAAGTTGCAATCTTTTGACTCGGTTCGTGTTAAAAAATACAATCTTTCGATAAAACTCTCATAAAAACAACACTTCTTCTCGTCAAAACGATCCTCACAAATATCAATTCTTACAAAAGTCTACACAATCAAATTCAAAATGGCTACTATGGCAGAAAACGTTATTGCTGCAGGTTCTGAAACCCGTCCATCGATGCTCGAAAAAGGCATGTATGATAGTTGGAAGATCCGGATTATGCTCTATATCTGAGGCAAAGAGAATGGTGAAATGTTAAGAGACTCAGTCAAACACGGTCCTTATAAATCAAGTCAGAAATTACTGTTAAAGACACAAATGGCGTTACCGACATCCGTCGTGCTAAAAGACTTGAAGACCTTAAAAGAGATGGAAAGTTAAGTTATGATA
>BQNB010046476.1:5150-43672 GCA_026074375.1 Tanacetum coccineum
CTGTAATGCTTTTAATCCCTGAGTAGTAATCTGCTTTGTCATTAAGCACAAATGTTTCCATACTTGATTATTTTTTTCTTACCTGCCATCACTTCTTTAATCTACTAGCTTTGATAAATACTTCCTGTAACACAGGTAAAAATATCAGCATGATTTGCTTTGAAGAAATATAGAAAAAATTTTAGCACAAAAATCAAATATAGAAACTTAGGATCGGATTTTGTTTCAGATGATCGGATTCTGTTTCAGATGATCGATACGCCGTATCCAATGGAAGTGGATACGCCATATTGATCAGTTTGAAGTGAATACGCTGTATTGGACAAAAGGTTGGATACGCCGTATCCGATGGAAGTGGATACGTCGTATTCAGCTATCGACCAGAATAGTGTATTAAGAAAAACAATTAAATATGCAAACAATTAAACAAACAAATAACAAGCAAATAATTAAAGACAAATATACAAATATTACAGAATATAAAAGAATATACACTAATCTAAATTACACTAATCCTAAGGGTTAGATCTGATCTAATGTTAAAAACCAAAATATCAAATAAAAATCAAGATTAATATTCACTCCCCGGCAGCGACGCTAAAAAACTTGATGTGTCATTGTGTAGGTGTTATTTTATGTATCAAGTTTTACTATTTATTTTATGCCGACTATACCTAAAAACATTAACGGGCAGTGTACCCGATCGGATGTAGTTTCGTTGGTAAGTAGGGTGTTCCGAAACACTTGAAGCGAGGTGTAAATTATCATTTAATTATATCTTTAGTATCTAATCTATGTTAAATTCTATCCTATTCTAACACCTATGGTCAGTCCTAATGCTTAATCTAACGGGAAAGGGGGTGTTTTCAGCCTGAAAGAATGGCATGTTTGGTTGGTGACTTTAGGTCTCGTTTCATCTTGAATCAAAACATATCGAGTTCATGGAAGCATAGAGAGTAAATAGTAGAGGTATGACACAGTTTTAAAATTTCATAATGATATTAAAATGGACAGAGAAAATGGAAGGTTAGTTACCAAGGCATCACCTCTTACTGAAGATTAAAGGGTATTTATATGGTGAGGGAGGGAGGCTTCCCTTCTTTATTTTCCTAACTTATCACTTCTAGTCCTACAATTTTTGGTAATTATGGCTTATTTCATTCTTTTTAGCATAATTACACCTTACTTATTACAAACTACTTTAACATTAACAAAAGAAAGACTAATGACTAAATAACACAAAATCACATAATCGACACTTTTAATGATCCTAACAATCTCCCCCTAAGGGTCGATTATTCAGGGCGTTCTCTTCGTGGTCCAAGTGGTCTTCCATTCACGAACATCTCCCCATTTCTTATCTTTCTACAATGCTTCAATTTTCTTCAATCTTCTTCTTTTCAAACAACTTCAAGTTACTCTGCTTCATCTTTAGTGAGATCTTTTTTGTACATACCATACTTGTATCATTTATTATAACTTCAGACATTCTAACAACCTCTATTTTAATGTTTTGCATCACAAAATTATGGATCTTGAATGTCTCATCACTCGTTTCTTTTCTTGCTATTCTTGTAATAATTCCATGCGCAGGCTCATAGATGATAGAGAACATTTCATGATCTTCAATTCCTGGGAAAGTCATTGTTGGTGCAATGAGATTAACCTTCTGTTAATAGCTTTCAATTCCAAGTTAGAAGTCATGTACTCTTTCCCATATCACTGTACTTCTAATGAATACTGATAAAGACCATAGCAAGCATAAGGATAAAACTTTCAAACACACTTATTCACCCATCTGGAAGTTCGTTCTTCAATATCATCACCCTCCCCTTCATTAAAAAATAACCGCAGGATAACTTGTGAAGTGGCAAGACTATCTTCTCGGTGTCTAAAATTTCCTATCTTTAAATACAAAAGGTCTTGATTAATCAGTGATAACGCTGGAGCTTCAGGATCTTGTTGACAGCTATGAACTAATGGTGTGGTCTTTCGTAGATGTGGAGAGACAAGAATTTCTTTTCTACTCTCCCAGACAATGTCACTCTTTAAGAAATTCTTCTTCTGATCAATGTGATACTGATGTTCATCTCCTAAAGTACATCTCTGTCTCAACATCTCATCAGCCATCTTTCTCAGCTTAGCTTCATCAATGGTCAGCGATACTTCTTCCATAATGTCTTGTGATACTTGCTTCGTTATTATTTCATTATCATCTGAAGCATAAGAGTCAGTCCAAAAATCAAATTCATCATCTTGCTTTGATTACCTGAAGTTGATGGTGCTTGTTCCTCTGGAAAAACTTGTCTCCAAACGATGACTCTCAGACACATATGCTTCATACTCGATTGTCTTTTGCCGCTTTGCACTATTTCCCTTCAGGATAAGCATCATCATGAGGAACGTCTTGATCTCTTGGGCGAACGACAGGAGTTCTACATGCAGTTGTACCGTATTTCTTTCAAACTTCATCTGGAGAGCCAACCATATTGCTATGTCTTGTTGTTGCAATTGAGGATCAGCTTTCATAGCAAGGTACAGTTGATATTGTTGTTCTGGAACAGAGGATGTTTATGATTGAGCCGGATGAACATGAAGAATATGTCCAGACATATAAATTCATACGGATGCATCAACTTGAGAAGGAATGACAATGGCAATTGCATGCTCAAGTTGTGTTGAAATTTAAGCCTGAATATTTCTACGTTCCTGCAGAATAGCTTTAGCAATCAATCTTTTCCTCGTCTCTTCTTTAGCCTTTTGCCTCTCCATGAATCACACCATTTCGTAACATACACTGGAACTTGTTTCCGGAACTATGTTCAGGACACTTGCTTATAACTTGCTCCTTAATGTGTTTATCTACTATAGTGGGTAATGTCTCAACCATTACATCATGAAGTATTATCAGAAGTGTATCGAATGACTTCCTTGGCATGAACCTCGCCCGTAGATGTGCAAACAAGTAACCATAAGTCCATGTAAACTCCTGAAAGAAGCTCTTGTAGCGTTGATAGCGAGTAGGTTTTATCTTGAACAATGATAGATGTCGACTTCGTTTTAGATATCTTTGTGTCGGGTGGTCAACTTGATGCGACCGGTAGTATGAGTATCCGTCAATTCCTGGAGTTTCTCGGTATCCGAAGATACGAGATTAGTATGAATCCTAGGAGATCTAATTGGTGTGGGGATTGGTGAATTCCTAGTCTCCTCTACAATCTTCCCTTTATCCATTTCTCTTTATTTTCATACACCTCATCAGTTATTTCTTCATCTTCATCATTTACATTCACTGGTATAACAACGTTAGTAATATCCACCACTGGAGTCTCCTTAGTAATCTCTACCTCCTTATCTTTAGTAATCTCCACCTCCTTATCTTTAGTAATCTCCACCTCCGGACTTTCCTTATTACTCCTGGGCTCTATCTAGTGCGGGAATTGGGAATATTTGATTTTTCATTCCTAGGGATTTGAACTTCATCAACCAACATTCTCCTTGTCCATCCACATCTTTTTCAATTTTTAATGACCAAGTGTCATCAACCAGTGCCACATTTTCTCTTGCTTCCTGCTCCTTACGACTTTTATGCTCAGCAAGACTAACTTGTAATGTATCTTGTAAAATCATCTCATCTGCTTTGTCAACATTTGGCACTGGAGCTGGTGGTGTAAGACGTGTGGATCTCCTTTCAGGGATACGAAGACGAATCACAGTTGATCGTCTTGGAGCACTTGACTCTGCTGCTTCCTTATTAGGGTTAGGTGACCTAGGGGCGCTAGGTGTCCTATGCGTTCCTTGGGTAGACTCAGTCGGCTGATGACTGAGTCAGAGGAACATCTATCCCAAACACCTCCGCATACATCCGATAATGCTCCGTGTGCTTCATTTCTTCAGTGATCATCCAAGCTGGTATCTGCATTCCAACTTTGTCTTTGTGTCTTCCTGAATTAAAAATATTCTTCATGATATCATCATCTTGCAAGTTGTGATACTTTGTCTTGAGCACTCGTTCTTGACTATGTCAGGTTAAGATTAGTCATGTAATGACTGACAATGATCTTTGTAAATGTTGGATATGGAATCGAAGATGTTGGCTAGCAGTACTAACTCTAAGTTAGTACTGGTAGTTAATACTGGTAGTACTGTTGTTAGTACTGTTGTGTTTCTCTTGTTTAATTTAGCTTAATTGCATGCTTAATTTGCTTATTTAGATTTAGATTAGCTTATTTGTCTGTCTTAAGCTTATTAGAGCTTATTTGTGCCTTAGTGTAAAAGTTTTTAGTGTTTTGCCTTTGCTGGCTTTGATTCTTGTTCTAGTTTCTTTTCCTTGTTTATCTTTGAGGTCATTTGCTTATTCAGTGTTAGTGCCAATTCATAATCTTATCCCTGTCATATTCAAACATAATTCATCAATCGTTTTTCGATAATCCATCTCTAGCCTCGTTGGGACATAACGACCCGGAGTTTCTCTATACTGCTTCCGGTTTACTTGAATTCGTGAGTGCTGACCTTTGCTGTGTATTTTTATATATTTACATATATATATATGTTTATGTTTATTTACACATAAAAAAGGGGTGAGTTCGCGCGTAGTCAGACATGATTAAACATCATTTCGTGCACTAAAACGCAGAAGTACATGGAAAGAGGATTTCCTATCTTTTTGGCACATGTCACTGCAAAAGAGGTTGAAGACAAGTCGGAGAAGAAGCGACTTGAGGACGTACCAATAGTTCAAGACTTTCCCGAAGTATTTCCTGAGGACTTGCCGGGTCTTCCTCCGACTCGACAAGTGGAGTTTCAAATTGATTTGGTACCTGGTGCTGCACCTGTAGCACGGGCACCTTATCGATTGGCGCCTTCCGAAATGAAAGAGTTGTCGGAGCAACTGAAGGAGCTGTCCGACAAAGGCTTTATAAGACCCAGTTCCTCACCCTGGGGAGCTCCGGTCTTGTTTGTCAAGAAGAAAGACGGATCATTCCGGATGTGCATTGATTACCGGGAATTGAATAAACTAACGGTGAAGAACCGTTATCCGCTCCCAAGAATTGATGATTTATTTGATCAGCTTCAAGGGTCGAGTGTCTACTCGAAAATCGACCTAAGGTCAGGTTATCACCAATTGAGGGTTCGAGAAGAAGACATCTCGAAGACTGCCTTCAGAACTCGATATGGACATTATGAATTCCAAGTTATGCCGTTTGGTTTGACCAACGCACCTGCTGTGTTTATGGACCTCATGAACCGAGTGTGCAAACCTTATCTGGACAAATTCGTAATTGTCTTTATTGACGATATTTTGATCTATTCCAAGAGCAAGCAAGAGCACGAAGAGCATCTGAAGATAATATTGGAGTTGTTGAAGAAAGAGGAGTTGTATGCAAAATTTTCCAAGTGTGAATTTTGGATTCCCAAAGTACAGTTCCTCGGTCACGTGATTGATAATAAAGGCATTCATGTGGATCCAGCCAAGATCGAATCCGTTAAAGATTGGGCATCTCCTAAGACACCAACGGAGATTCGTCAGTTTTTAGGTCTTGCTGGGTATTATCGACGATTCATTGAAGGGTTTTCAAAGATCGCCAAACCAATGACCAAGCTCACTCAAAAGAAGGTCAAGTTTGAGTGGGGTGACAAACAAGAAGCAGCGTTCCAGTTATTGAAGCAGAAGTTGTGTAGTGCACCAATTCTGGCTTTACCCGAAGGAAGTGAAGATTTTATCGTATACTGCGATGCTTCGATCAAGGGTTTGGGCGCTGTGTTGATGCAAAGGGAAAAGGTTATTTCTTATGCATCACGCCAGTTAAAGATCCATGAGAAGAACTATACTACTCATGATCTGGAACTTGGAGCAGTAGTGTTCGCTCTGAAGATTTGGAGGCACTATCTGTATGGTACCAAGTGTACGGTGTTCACTGATCATAAGAGTTTACAGCATATTCTTAATCAGAAGGAATTGAACATGAGACAACGCCGATGGTTAGAGTTGCTTAGTGATTACGATTGCGATATTCGTTATCACCCAGGGAAGGCAAATGTCGTTGCTGATGCTTTGAGCAGGAAAGAACGGGAACCACCGTTAAGAGTTCGAGCTTTAGTCATGACTATTAGCTTGGATCTTCCTAAGCAAATCTTGAATGCTCAGACTGAAGCACGGAAACCAGAGAACATCAAGAATGAGGATGTTGGAGGTATGCTGATTGAAAATGCTAAATTTCCAGAGGCACTTAGAACGGAAAAGTTGGAACCTCGTACGGATGGAACCCTATGCCTCAATGGCAGGAGTTGGTTACCTTGTTATGGCGACGAAAACCAGAGAACATTAAGAGTGAAGACGTTGGGGGAATGTTGATTGAAAACGCTAAATTTCCAGAAGCGATTAGAGAACAAAAGTTGGAACCACGTGCGGATGGAACCCTGTGCCTCAATGGCAGGAGCTGGTTACCTTGTTATGGCGATTTGCGGACTGTGATCATGCACAAATCCCACAAATCCCACAAATCAAAATACTCTATTCATCCGACAACCAGACTACTCAATGCGAAGTAGGACATATCTCGATGGGTCTTTTGTCACGTAGCTTCTAAGTCAATCACAAGGGTTATGGACATACTATTTGGGTATTCGTTGGACCGCCTTACAAAGTCCGCAATCTTTTACCCATGAAAGAAATTGACCTCTGGAAGAAACTAGCAAGAATGTACCTAAAGGAAGTAGTAACGAGGCATGGAATACCGGTCTCGATTATTTGTGATCGTGACCCTAGGTTCACATCAAATTTCTGGAGGTCACTTCAGAAAGCTTTGGGTACAAGTTTAGATATGAGTACGGCGTATCATCCGCAAACTGACGGACAAACGTTGAAGAGAACATTCAAAATATCGAAAGATATGCTTAGAGCTTGTTGTGATCGACTTTGGAAATGGTTGGGTTAAACATTTACCATTAGTCGAGTTTTCATATAATAATAGTATTAATCGCTAGCATTAAGGCTGCCACCCTTTGTGAGGCACTTTTAACGGTAGAAAATCGTTCGTGCGCCTGTCCGGTTTGGCCTTGGTTGGAGAAGTTCAACTCATCGTTCCAGAGATAGTAAAAGAGACGGACTGTGAAAATTACTTCAAGATAAGAAAAGGAGCACGCGCTCGTGATAGGCAAAAGAGCTACGCTGATTTGAAGCGTAAGCCGATGGAGTTTGAAGTTGGAGATAAAGTGATGCTCAAGGTTTCGCCTTGGAAAGGGGTTGTACGTTTTGGCAAACGGGGGAAATTAAATCCCAGGTTTGTTGGACCTTTCAAGGTAATAAAAAGGGTTGGAGACGTTGCATACAAGCTCGAGCTTCCTGAGGAGCTGAGCAGAGTTCATAATACATTTCACGTGTCCAACTTAAAGAAGTGTCATGCCGACGAACCCTTAGCCGTTCCGTTGGATGGACTTCATTTTGATGACAAGCTTCAGTTTGTCGAGGAACCTATAGAGATCACAGATCGTGAAGTTAAACGGTTGAAGCGAAGCCGTATCCCATTAGTCAAGGTTTGATGGAACTCCAAGAGAGGTCCAGAGTTTACATGGGAACGCGAAGATCAATTCCGGAAGAAATACCCACATTTGTTCTCAAAGACCGGGCCGTCGTCAAGTGCTGCGTCTTAAGCCTTGAGGACAAGGCTCAGCTAACCGGGGGAGACTATAACACCTCGTGTTTTAGGTCATTGTATGACATTATGTAATTCACAATTTATTTTTAGGGTTTTACGCGTTTGCTCTTAAACCGTAAACGTTAAGTTAAATCGCGTAAACTAAAAATGATCATTCAATGTAAACGGGCATTAAACGATTAAATGTTTACATCAAGCAAGTGTTATATGATTATTATAAGGATAATTAATAACTTTGTTCATCTTATTTTTATTGGCTACGTAAAATGCTTACGTTTCACGATAAAACGCGTTTCGGCATACCCGGAAGCACCAAAACCTAACTACGCTTAAACGAATACCCACGATTACACCCAATACCCAAAATAATAAAAATAACATCACATATGTATATATGAGCCGAAATTTTGAGGATATGACCAAGACTTATCAACTTGCATAATATCTAGATATTAAGAAATATCTAGGAAACAAACTCTTACACCATGAACAACTTGACTTCTTAACCTTGTGCAAGGGTTAGAAAGTAACTATGGTTAGGTTAGTAAGATATTTTCCTTCCTATATATAGCATGCATGCATAAGTGAAGTTTACTTACACTTTTACTTACAAAATTTATTTTCTTTCTCTCTTCTAAGCTCTATAAGCCACGGCTCAAATAACAAACATAATCAAACCATACAAAATTTTTCTACAATCTATACAACCCTTTACACATCAATCCTAAGCATACTTAGGTGTTGCAAGCATTGGTTTCATCATTTGCAAGGATCTAGGGAAGAAAAGGGACGATTAGGGTTTCAAAAACCTAATCTGGGTTTTATAAGCTTGTAAGCTTTGGTTTTGAATCTAAACACGGGTTTAGCACTTATTTCTCATCTCATACATTATCACTAAGGTCTTCCTAATTCCTTTATACTTTTTATTATCATTATTTTATGTGTAATATGTTAATTATGGCTATAATCAATCACTAAGGACCTTTTTAAATATGTAAAATGAGTTATTATTTATGTTTATGATTTTATGCACTTATTCTTATGTCATATGGTCATATATATCATGGAAAAGTGAAAGTAAAAGTATGTTAACCTATGGATTAAGTATAAACATGTTTAGGTTTAAAAATGGGGTTTTATAAAGGTTTCTAATCTTAACATGTGAATAGTAAGGAACGTAAAGTTGTTAAACTTGTTAATCATGGACAAATGAAAAATATATGGACTAATGGACATTAATATAAGTATCACATATGTTACATATAGTTATTAAGGTTTTTAAAGTAAACTACTAAATTAAATAATACATAAAACAAGTTTTAAACACATTTTGGAAAATAATATCTTAGGGGCTGTTTGTAATTCGAAAATTTCATATATGTTTTATGATTTTATAAAATACTACATGTCACAAGGATCGATGGGTCATAAAGAACTCGAAAAACCGATTAATAACGAAGAAGATACGCCATTTACAAGTTTACGATAGTTAATACTTTTATAAAACTATTTTTATAAAATTTACTATTCATTACAGCAACTTTCATTTTTAAAACATCTAATATATGATATAACTTTTAATTACGAGATCGTACTCGAAAGAATCGCTAAAAACGGAACCTTTATCGAAATAAACTACGACATTTTGATAATTAAAGTTTTTTAAATAATTTTATAAAACTATGTACAGTAAAAGTTACTATTCATCGGCGGGGATTAACTTTATAAAATATAATACATCTTTTAATAACAAAGATCGTACTCAAGGAGCACTAAAAATCTGTAATTTTGGGATTTTAAAACGAATAGTTATTCTACGAATTACAAGTTTACGCAAGTTAAAAACTAAAAAACTAATTATATAGTCGTTGTGAATAGTAAAAACTATTTTCATCGTAGAAATTCAAAATCGTTGAAAATGTAATATGCTTGATACACCTCGTTTACTACGAAGTCGGGGACGTAAGAAACGCGAAGCAACTGGACTTTAAAACGACCAAAATAGGTCATTTTACGAAATGTATATTTATAAACGTTTTCCTTTATAATTCTCTCGTATATTTACTAATAACGATTAGTCGGTGATTATGCTTTATTGAATATTGAAGTGGAGTTATCAAAGTGCTATAATACTAGGGAGTTTCATAATGAGGCCTCTTCGGATGCGTATCGACGAGTTGTTGGATTTACGATTTGTAGTGTCATAACTCCTCGTTCGTCATTTTATGACCGCCTCTTTTAATAATGATAGCCCGGACGGTAGTACGATTGTAACATACTATAAGAAGTGTATTCAAATGTTAATTAAGTTCTCAGTACTTATTCGACTTAATTTAAATAGGTTGATTTATCGTCTTGCGTGACGTTTTATCTGTGATTATTGGACTTATCTGTATCAAGTGCGTTCTTAGCCCCTTTTACAGTTTTACTGATTTACTATTATTTGGGGTGGAAACATGCTTTGGGTTATTGTTTTATAAATTGGACGCAAGTGTTTTAAATATATTGATTATGTGTTTGCCTAAGTAGCGATAACCCTCCTGAGCCCATTATCATGAACTGTCAATTGCATAGATGTAGTTGTTAATTGCATTTTGTCGAGCGCGAAAGTTATAAATGAATCTCTTGGGATTAACCTCCCATATTGGGTGAATTAGCTATCATTGGGATAACGAACGTTGACCATGTCGGACTTAGATCGTTGCGGAGATAAATATCTTTACGGGCAAAATAACTGCTTAAAATCGCAAATATAGGTTGAGCTTCAGTGTCATGAGCTTAGTGCAACAGTAATCTGGTTTTGTGATTGTTGGCATATGTTGTAACATCACGGGAAAGTCTTGCGGTCCTGCATAATTTAAATACATAAACCTATGAATTCACCAACATTTTTGTTGACCGCTTTTATCTCGCACTCTCGGTTTTCAGGAGCGCGCACAATAGGCACGATACGGTGCAAGGATGCATTGGAGATATGTTTTGGATTGCACTGTTAAAGATTTATGTGCATCATGTTTTGGGAAATCTATGTTATCTTTTGTAATATTAAACAAAGAACAAGTAAAGCTATAAGCTTTTGTAATATGTCTTTTATTTAAATCCAATGTATCAATTTAAATGCTTTTGTGTCGTTCTTATTTACATCTTGTCTGTTGATCTAGAAGGTACCATGCCCCGATCCTTATTCGCTGCGACCCATTTTGGGTGGTGTTATCATTGGACATCTTTCTAGTTCATTGGTATTCTAACACTAGATGCATTCTTTCATTCATTTTGTAGCAAGATAAATCATGATTAGCTCGTTTGTTTGTGATTCATGAGTTGTGACAACTTTGTACATTCCAGGTGTTATGACATTTTTGTTCGAATTCACTCCGCTTTGTTTGGCAGGTGAAGTCTGTAAAGTGACTAGTTTTGATACGACATGGTTTTCTTTTTATTTTTTTCCAGATGAGAGAGGATGAGAGAGAGAGATAGAACGTGTTTGTTTAATGGTGTGACACAAAAAAAAAAGATGTTGAGAACATTAGTATTGTCAAACTTAGTATTACAAACCTTACCTTTTTTTTCGCATTTTCATGTCTAGATGTTAATTCGATATGGGTAAACAAAACAGATTCTGATTCTCAACACGATTGCACTATATGCATATGTTTTCTCAGTGACATGAGCAATTAATTCGTTCCGTCCTTCGTTTGAGTTTGCAGACCGTGTCTTTTTGATTGACATTAAAAAGTTGTTTGATATTCTAATTTGCATTGTCACGGTCTTTTATCAAATATTGCACGTATAAAAATCTCAATGACATGTTCTTATCTTCAAGTTTTTCCTCTTTTGAAATCTTAGAATAATCAAGAGGATTTGTTTTTTTACTCTTAAAACTTGAATCCCATTTATGTTTTTCTTTTTCATGTTGTAACTTTAATTCAAAATCAACACTTTGCTTTTCACACCTTTGAACATCTTTTTCAAGATTTTTTATTCTTGCTTGCAAACCCTCTTGAATCTTGATGGATTTCTTTTTAAGTTGTTCAATTTCAGCATGGAGTGAATTGTTCCCCCCTCTCTCCCTTACTCATCTTCCCTCCCCTCGGCTCCTCGCGTAGCAAGAACGTAATTCAAATTCATGCTTAAGACGATATTCCAAACTGTTGATTCTTTCAAAACATCATTTTGCCTTTCTAGGTTCACTAAGTTTACTTTTGGTAGACTCAAAAACATCTTTCATCTCTTTTATATCCCTCTGAAACAGTGTCTTAAAGAATTCAAAGTAGAACTGCAACTCATTTACAATTGGTTTGAGTTAATCTTGACAAAAATCATTGAGTTGTATTTCTTCAAGGTGACGTATAAATAATGCCGCGAGACGCCTTTGTACAGTTCTTTTGAATAATTCAGACAACATTTGAAAACCATGTTTTATTTTATCTAATTTAATGATCAAAGGTTGACTCACTCGGATTGATGCCGAGTTAGAATGTGTTACATCTTGAATTATTGTTCAAAAGGAAATAAATAAGATGGAAATTATTTTTGCTCAACAGAAAGTTCTTTATGAGAACTAAGTCTTTATAGAGAAGCATTTATTTGTGCATAATCAATTGTCCAACAATTTGTTTTATTGCATCAGCAATTGGATCATTATTCTTTTCATACACTTTTATGTTGACTTTTGGAAGCTATCTTCAAGTGTGTCCTCAGTAGATCTCTAAATTGCACTCTCTGTCTCTTCGCCCCCCCCTCGCTATTACACACGCTCATCTCGCGCTCGCGCCTAGATTAATCTACGCGCGCGGCGCTCACTTGAGAAATTAAATCGAGTCTTATAATATTTAAATATATTTTTATAATTAATATAAAAATATTACATTTTATACCCTTGAGAATATGAAAATCACAATATATACCCTTGGTATATATTAATTTACAATTTTAACCTTTTACTTTATATCTTTAAACATTTAAACCTTTAAATTTCAAGTATGACAAAAAAAAACCTGAAGTTTAACTTTAGGATAATTACATTTTTGGCCCAAAATTTTAATATTTACAAAATTTACAATATATACCCCCTTTGCAAGAAGTGTTTTGTGATTTAAGTCCAAAAACCATATACTTTGTATTTTTCGAATCCAGTTTAGTTTTGCAGCATTTAGCTTATCATAATAAGCTAAAATAAGTTTGGTTTTATAGTTTTAACAAGCTTATATCTTGTGAAAAGAGCTTATGAGCTCGAAAATCCAATTAGGGTGCATTTGACTTTTAAATTAGGATCCAAAAGCTTAGAGCTTTTAAGGTTTGTTTTAATGCTTATAAAAATGATAGGTTAGCTTATTAAAATAGCTTTTAAGACTAGATTTTAGCTTATAGCTTATTAGGGTTTTAAAAGAAGGGTTTTAGGTCATAGTTTGGTTTAGGAAAACTAAACAAATGAGTTTGTGGTTCAAGAACTTATACAAGTAACTTAAATACAGATTATACAAGATCTATAATGATACAAGAGCTTACAAAATGAGTTATAGGACTTACTAGCACACGAAATGGGTGAAATGGGTTGAAATGAGCAAAAACAACTCGAAAACTTTAGAAATGAATCAAGAGACTTCTTTCTTCTTGTTTCTTGGCTTCTACTTGCTGTAAACTTTCTTCTTAATCTTCCTTAGCTTGGTTAGATCATGATTTTGAAGTAGTATGAAGTTTTGATGGTGAATTGAAAGTGTATGTATGTTTTCGTGTATATATAGGGTAAATTTAGGAGTAGTGGCCAAGTTTACATGGAGTAGGGACCAAGTTTACTTGGAGTGGTGGCCAAGGGTTTTGCTTGGAGTCCAAGGTGGTGATGGAGGTGGTAGGGTGCTAGCTAGGTGGTGACTAAGGTGTGTGGGTGGTTGCTTGGTGGTGACAAGTAGGTGAAAGGAGGCTAGCAAGGTGGTGAATCATGGTGGTGCTTAGCAAGATAGTAGGCAAGGTGGTGCATCATGGAGAAGGGTGGTTGCTAGGTTAGGTTTTAGTTTAAAACTAGTTTAAGGTGTACGGGTTGTTTAGGGTTTTCGGGTTAGGGTTTTGGTTTTTAGGACGAGTAGGGGCTGAAATGGAGGGAAAGAATGTTTAAATGTGATGCTTAGGAGACTTGTAACATGTACTAGAAAGGTTGTACGAAATCCCTTAGAAAAAATGGAGGGAAAAAGCATATTTTGAATGTTGTGCATTGTCGGGTTGTACTTAGAGTTTTAGAGAGTTGTACTAGGGTTTTGGAGGGAAATATAATTCAAATATTATGCATTGTAACCTTGTACACATGCCTTATTAGATTGTACTTTTGGTTTGTATGTAAACATTACATATAGTTAAGGTTTTGTTATAAACGTTAACGTTTAAAGTCCGTTTTGATATAACGTTATGGAAAGTACGTTAAATAGATAATGTATGGTAAAATGAAGTTTAAATCATATTGCTTGACATATTATAATGTTTACTTGATTTAAACGTTGATGAAATTGACATAGGTAGGTTGTGTGGGCACGTTTACTTTTGTTATGCAAGTTACGTTGCATAAAGATGGAATAAAGCAAAAATCTTTCCATGAAAATGGTTGCATCTAATTTAATAGATGAAAATTACATTGAGGAACATTGCATCTAATTTAATAGATGGATAATTACATAGAGGAAAATTGTGGGTTGTTATAGTCTCACAACCTTAAAAGAAATATCGTCCCGAGATTTAGTTGGACGTTAGAGTGATGTTTGAAAATAAATGTGGATACTTGGCACGAATTTGATCTTCGCATTCCCACATAAATTTTGGTCCTCTTTTAGAATTCCATCTTACTTTGACTATAGGAATACGAATTTGTTTTAGTTGCTTGACTTTATGATCTATAATTTCTACTGGTTCTTCCACAAAGTTGAGTTTGTCATCGAGCCGAAGCTCTTTCATTGGAATGATGAGTGATTCGTCAGATAGGCATTTCTTTAAATTAGAAACGTGGAAGGTACTGTGGACATTAATGAGTTCTTCAAGAAGCTTAAGTTTGTATGGACCCTTTCTAGGATCTTAAATGGTCCAATGTACCAGGGATTAAGCTTTCCTCGTTTTCCGAATCAAATGACACCTTTTCGAGGTGACACTTTTAACATAACACGATCTCCAACATGGAATTCCAAAGGTTTCGCCTTACATTGACGTAACTCCTTTGCCGGTCTCTTGCAGCTTGCAAGCGTTGTCGAATTTGCATTATCTTTTCGGTGGTTTCATGGATTATCTTTGGTCTCGTGAGTTAAACATCTCCAACTTCGGCCCAGCAGACAGGTGATCTACACTTTCGACCATAAAGTGCCTCGAATGGTGTTGCCTTAATACTGGCATGGTAATTGTTATTGTAAGAAAATTCCACCAATGGTAAGTGTCTCTTCCATCCTTTTCCAAAATCTATAACACTGGCTTGAATCATGTCTTCGAGTGTTTGGATAGTTCTTTCACTTTGTCCATCAGTCTTAGGATGATATGTCGTACTCATGTCTAGTTGAGTACCCAAAGCACTCTGCATTAACTGCCATAATCTAGATGTGAAATGACTATCACGATCCGATATGATGGATATTGGCACTCCATGTCGTGAGATTATTTCCTTTATATACAACCTTGTAAGAGTTTCCATACTATCAGTTGCTTTAATGGGAATGAAATGTGCTGATTTGGTAAGGCGATCTACAATGACCCAAATTGTGTCATGTCCGCTTGATGTTCTGGGTAACTTTGTAACGAAGTCCATCGTTATTCTTTCCCATTTCCATGTAGGAATCTCTGGTTGTATCAGTAATCCGGATGGCTTCTGACATTCTGCTTTAACTCTAGAGCATGTTAAACACTTGCCAACATACTCAGCGATAATTGCCTTCATGTTAGGCCACCAATAGAGTTTCTTTAGATCCTGATACATTTTGTCAGAACCTGGGTGGATGGAATACTTTGATTTATGGGATTCATGCATGATTAATATTAGGTCTTGTTTATCTTGAATCATACATTATCAATCATGGAATCTTAGAGAGAATAGTAGTGGAGGGAAAGTATTCAAATTTCAAATGTTATAAAGGGAAAAGGGAAAATGTTTATTATAAAGCATCACCCTCTAATGATGATTAGAGGGGTATTTATAGGAGAAGGAAGGAGCCTTCTCTTCTTTTATTTTTCACTTCTAGTCCCTAATATTTGGTAATTATGCTATTTCTTTCTTTTAGCATAATATACCTTATTACAAACTACTTTATACTAAACAAAATAAAGACTATTAACTAAATATAACTAAACCACATAATCGACACTTTTTATGAACCTAACAATCTCCCCCTAAGGGTCAATTATTCTGGGCGTTCTCTTCAAGGTCTAAGTGGTCTTCCATTCACATACATCTCCCATATTCTCATTTGATTTCGATGCTTCAATTCGATAACCTTTGATAGATTAAACACTAAACTTCATATTTGAACATTAAAAACTTGTTAAAACTGACTTAAAGACTAAATTTAAGCTGGTTAAAACTGATTTAAGTTACAAGAGTGACTAGCAGTACTAACATATGTTAGTACTGCTAGTGCCAAACACCCTTTTAAAATTTGATTTCCCATTTTAAAGATACAAAAGTGTGAATTAAGCTAAGACTTATAAAAACAGATTACTAATTAAGCAAATGAAGATCAAATAAGCAAGAACTAACAGGAGATAAATAAGCACTAAACTATAAGCTACACTAATATGCTGAAATTTTTTTTGATTTTCTTAACTTATATAATCAAAACAACAAAAAGCTAAAAACAAATTATAAATACTATAAACTAACTTCAATAAGCTATTTAAAAACAGAATAAGCACAATTAAACATCAATAGGCACAAAATAAGCTATAATAAGCAAAACTGGAACTAAGCAAAAAAAGAGAAAGGGAGAAGAACCTTGATCCCAGCTAAACATGGATCAATTTTAGAGCTTTTAAGCTAGATCTAAAAGCTACCAGCTATCAAAAGATAAGTTGTATTGTCCTTAATCCTTCCATGATTGGACTATCATCCAAATAAGAAGCTGAGGTAATATTTTTTGGAGAAATTTAGTGAAAATACCCCCCCCCCCCCACCCCCTAAACTCAGTTAAGCTTTTGAGGCTTAACTGAGTATAAGCTGGCTTAAGTAGTAATGAAGAGCTTATAGAAGCTTATTGGATTAATTTGAACAACTTAAACCATAATTGCATAAAGTGAAAACAAAACACGAAATTAAAACCAACTAAATTTTATTAATATTCAAATGTTTACAATGCTTGGAAAAAGAAAGTTACAATGAAAATTAAGCTAAAACAACTAAAAGCTACTAAATTACTATAAGCTTAAGCTAAAATACTCCTCTTTTCTACTATGTGATCAAGCCTCCTTATATGGGGAAGAGGAGAAGGATCTAGAGCCTTTAGACGCTCCCCAATCTTCAATCACAGCCATCCAATCATAACTGCCTCATAATCATCAAAATTTGAGCCTTTGGATTGCATACACGTTTGATTGGACAATGGGGTTGCTGGGGATTGCCAGCGTGGACATGGAGGGTGTCAGAGGTGGCAGGAATACGCCTTCTAGAAGCACTAAGAGCGTGTAATTGGCTTGATTTACCCTGGTGTTGTTAATGGTGAAATATAGGAGGGAAAAGAAGACGGTGAATAGTAAATGTTGACCCCGCTCTTATTTGTTTGACTGGATTGACTTGGACCAATTATGATTTTGGGCTGAGTTTTATTTCTTTGGGCCAAGAAATGGAAATGGTTAAATATGATTTGGGCTAAGTTATTATAAGAAAAGGTTTTGGGTTTTTGTTTAGTATATTAGGTTTGTGGGCTGACCCGACCCATTAAGTGGGCCCGGGTTGGGGGTTATTAAACTAGAAAATCGCTATACTTTTACAAAATATCTAGTGAATTCACTTACCTCTTTTATTTTTAAAAAAGAGCATGTAGTTCAACGCATTTATTTAAGTAACTAAACTTTTAGAAAATATGCAATTAAATCATTGAGATTCAGGTATCAGATCTATAAATTCCAGATCATTATTTATAATGGAGAGAAGTGCAAAAATCATCCTTGTGGTTTGTCAAAAAACCATCTCACGTCCCTCGTTAAATAATTGTCCAAAACACATCCATCCGTTAATGTTTTGGGACACGATACATCCCTTTGACGATCGTGCAAAAAAAAAAAATTTCCGTTAAGTCTTATACGACGTCTAATTTTTAACGGTGCAACTATATAGGAGGGTATTGTTGTCTTTTTGCTGTCACATGGATGAATTTTTGCACTTAAATAGGCGAACACTACAATAATAAAAGGGTCTCTCTTAAAAAAAACTTTTGTTTGTTTTTTAATATTAAAAAAAAACTTTTTTACATTATTATTCGTAAAAAAATTTAATTTTTTTTACAAAATCTTAAAAAAAAAATTTAAAAAGTGCGAAGTTTTTTTTTTTAAAATTTAGAAGTTTTGTAAAAAAAAATTTTAAAAGACGATTTTCGGTTCGATCTTTAATTTTTTTTAAATTATTCGAACTTCTTTTAGAAAACCTTTTTAAAAAAATTTGTACATTTTAAAAACCTTTTTTAAAAATAATTCGCACTTTTAAAAATCTAAATTTTTTGAAAAAGATTTAAATCTTTTTCGTATTTTTTAAAATCTTATTTTTTTAAATGTACAAAATTTTTTAAAAAAGTTCTGTAAAAAAATTCGAAAATTTTCATTTTTTTTAATAATAATCGAACCAAAATCGTAGTTTAAAAACTTTTTAATAATTTTTTTTACAAAACTTTTTAAAATTTTTTAAAAAACTTCCCACTTTTTAATTTTTTTTTTAGATTTCGCACTTTTTGTTACTAAAAAAAAAAAAACCCGCCCATTTTAAATTTTTTTGTAACTTTTAAAATACGAAGATTTAAAAATACAAAATTTTTACATTTTTTTCTAAACTAAGATTGTAAAAGTACTATTTTTTTTTATTTTGTAAATTTTTTTTAAAAACAAACAAAACTAATTTTTTTTAAAACAAATAAGATTTTTGTAAAGTGCGATTTTTTTTTTTGATTTAAAAAAAATTCTTTTTTACGCATAACAATGTAAAAAAGCTTTTTTTTTAAAATTAAAAAAAAAACTTTTCTTTAAGAGAGAAGTGCAAAAATCATCATTGAGGACAAAAAGAGAACAAATACCTCCTTTTTAGTTGTACCATTAAAAAATAGACCTCGTAATAAATTAACGAGAAATTTTTTTGCATAAAACCGTTAGACAAGGGAATTATCGTGACCCAAAAACATTGACGAGGTATGTTTTTGGACAATATTTAACGAGGGACGTGAGACGGTTTTTTGACAAACCACAAGGATGATTTTTGCACTTCTCTCTTTATAATGCCACATAAGTTATGTTATTTCCACCTCCCATGCCACATCAAAAAAGAATGATCCAAAACTCATATTATTTTCAAACTTCAGTTCAAGTTATTCTTCTTGGATTAATGCTTTGAGATTATACGAAGTATATGATAAGTTTTGTATTTATAAATATTTCCTTTTTATTTAAATTTGATTAATTGTTGTGTTTTTAAATCATCCTCATGTCTACATCGATCAATTAACACCACCACCAGCTTCCACCGTCAACCACCACCATTATTAACAACCGCTACTTACACTACCCTCCAAAAATCCACTACCACTCGAAACCTATAATCATGAATGATCTAAAACACACACAAACCGAAATATAAAACAAACAAGCCAAATAAAGAAAACAAACATGTAGACATGAATGAAAAAAGAAAAATAGAAGGATCAGTGAATGGAAGCTTGAGGTTTCAAACTTGATTTACGTTTACTAAAATAATTTTTTGTTGTTGTGACACATAGACAAACAAAGAACACGTCATATTTTTTTAAAGGAAAAAGATGCCACCTCCTTGGTTTGGGCCAGGAGATGAATTTGGATAAATGTTAAATGGATTTGGACTATTAGGAATTTAGGCTTTTAGGTTTATAGACACAATATTAATGGGCTGACCGGGCCTATTAAGATGGGTAGGGGTTGGCCCATTAAGGATGTATACGCTTTCGGCTTTGATTTCTTACACTCTTTCTAATCCCGTGCTCGGTTTTGTCCGTATTTGCTTTATTTTTGTCCTTTTTGTAACATATCCATACCTGCAAGACACAATTCACGAAATACACATATACAATGCATTTTTATGTATTTTTTTGTCATTATTGGTCTTTTTAGCTCGTTTTATTAGGTAAAAGGTATGTGTATTTGAGCACATACCAAAATCCCCCATACTAAGCTATTGCCGTGTCCTCACGCAATGTTATAAACACACTTAGAAAACCAAAAATTTCCACCCCTTAGACTAATTACCTCGAAAAGTAGCTAAGTGTTCATCTAAGGGGAGTAAGAAATCACTAGTTTTAAAAAGCTCCCCGTTTTACCATTTTTATGCATTTATTATTATCATTCATACATATCATAACTTCACGGAACAAGAAACACATAAAGGATAAATTCATCGTCCTTGATTTTTCACCCGCCCCAAACCAACTTACGAATGAAATCATTGTTAAATTCAAGTTAAGATGCTAACACTACTCATAAATGCTAATTGTGTATGCATAGCTACTTTTTGCTCCCTTATTTCCTAAATTTTCTAAGGGTTTTATTATTTTTATTGGTGACGAATAAATTAATGTCTTATTCACATAAAGTAAACCCGGTTTAGAACATAATTAGTTTGAAATCCTTTCCTAAAGAAATGATATGGTGACATGATTTAGGGGTTATCCTTTTTATTTCATCCGAAACAACTCAACTACGAGTCCAGAGACGGAGGCTTTATTTAGATAACCCCGGAGTCGAAATTTGGCTTTATTATTATTATTATTGCAACATTATTAAACCTCGGTCCTTTAAACAACTGCCACATCGGTATGCGAGCCGACCATGGTCCAGGAGTCTTATTTCGACCTCGGTAATTTCCTCGACCTTTTAGAAGGCTGCAACATCGGTTGTGAGCCGGCAAGATGCAGCAAACTTTTATCAGTCTCGGATTATTACTATGTGCCTTATTTAGAAGACTGCCACATCGGTTGTGATCCGGCAAGAGACAGTAAACTTTTATCAGCCCACGGTTTTTATTATTATTATTATTACCTCCACCCTTTAAACGACTACCACATCGGTTGTGAGCCGGCAAGAGGTAGTGGTCTTATTTCGGCTTCGGTTTATTACATAACTATTATTATTATAGCCAAATTTCAAGTCCCGTGGTCTTTTAACAACTGCCACATCGGTATGCGAGCCGACCATGGTCCAGGAGTCTATTTCCCACAACACTGACAAAACCTCGATGTGTACTTTACTTTCACCAGAAGGAATCTCTACAAAGTGACTTAAACTAAGAATCGCAAAAACCAAAGCAACTTTATTTATTCAACAATAATATAACGTTTATTAAGTTGATGGGAGCAAAAAAGCCACAATTAACCTCTATGAGCTCTAAAGAGATCCAACTACTCCACGCTTAGCATTTAACTTATATTCAACTCTATCATTTCTCGTTCTTTGCAAATTTAAAATCTTTAATAAAAAGATCCGCGAATGCTTAGTCTAATAAAACAAGCTTTGCATATTTAAAGTCTAACATGGAAACTTGCAAACTCTTGGCTTTTTCAAGCTAGAATTCGTGTTTTAAAGCTTCTTGTATAAAAGACTAGCAAAAGCTTAAATTTATATAAGTTAAGGGGCAAGCTAGAGCGCAACATGCTCAATCAAGTCAAAATTTATTCCTTAAATAGACAAAACTATGTGTCAAACACTTATTCAATTTTTGAAAAATTTTAATTTTGGCATATTTTTGCTATTTTTAGTGGTAAAACGGGGTTACGTGAAGACAAGGCAAATGCAAGTAAGATCGAATAGAAAGATCCCCCCATACTAGAACTACACATTATCCTCAATGTGAGACTATCACCCCCGTACTAATTTCAAGGCATAATCCAAATATTAAGGGGTCTCTACGCAAATCTAAAGCCGTTTATTAATTATGCTATTAGATAAACGTTAAATCAATAAGATCTAGAATATCGGATTCTCATAAATAATCATGCTAAGGATTGAAGATTGAGTGGACGATGGACAAAACCACGAGCACGAGAGTCTTCAAAATCCAGGGCAATCCTGGACATAAAACACAAAACACGAAGCACGAGAAAGGAAGAGGCGAGCCTCATCACATCATAATTTTTAATAACTATTATACAAATATACTACTACTAAGGATAAGCATGGGTTGCCACCCACGAAGGGCTTGTTTTTGTGCGAGTCACTAGCTTGACTCTCCCATAATCATCGCGATATTAGGGATGAAACAAGTAGAAGAGCAAACTTCCATCGGAAATTCATATGCCACCGGCTTTAGAGAAGAAAAATGAAAAGCGGAGATGCTGGGGTCAAAAATGATATCCTCACTCCCGGAGGAGAGAAGAAAAGGAGAAACCACCGGATAGGTTAAATAAGGAAGAAAAATACGGATAACATATGTGAAGGAAAGATAATGGCGATCCTCAAAGGTCAAGCTTACATATGTAAGATAAAAAAATTTCTCATGAATCTCGGGGTCGAAAACTTTGACCATAATCTTATAATCATTAATATCACTTAAACTCCTCGGGTCATGATCAAGGAACACCTCGGGAGGGAGACTAAGTATAGTATCATTACTAAGCAAACTCTCAAGATAGAGTATACCTCCCTCCGAATCATGATAACCGTCTTCAATATCCGTAGAAATATCAACATCAAGAAAAGCATCGATCTCATCAATATCGCCTCCCAAGTCGAAAATTTTGTCCTTGGTCATTAAATCATCAATTGGAGCATCGTACAAAATTTTCTTCCATTCATTCGTTTTAGATTTCAAATCAAATAAATCATTATTCTCTTTGAGAGGCGGTTCATCGGTGAACCCCTCGAGAATGGAAACAACGCTTATCTTAGGAGTAGACGAATCATGGTGAAGTAAAAACTCAATGTCGTCACCTGGGGCAAAAAACTCATCCTCATTAGAATTAGAAAGATGTGTGACTAACAAAGTCGACTCATCAAGGTTGGAATCATAAGAATCCTTGCACTCGATGTCCGCTAACACCTCATTAAAAAGAGGATTTACGTCACTAGAGATGTATTCGTCATCGAATTCAAAAAGAGGGTTCGAATAAATTTTAAAATTGTCTTCCGAAACGTCCTCGTCGGATAGTGACTCGTCATCACTAGAGGTAAAATCATCATTTGAATCAAAAAGAAGGTTAGAGAAAGTCACGGATTTTTCCTCATAAACGTTAATGGGAGAGAAATCATCACACGAAGGTAAAATGCACTCACGATCATTCCTGGATGTATCCTCGGACTCACTTGGGATTGGAACAAAGGCCTCAACACTAGACTTTATTACTTCATCCAAGTCCTTTTTAGGAATAGTGCTAAGTTCCTCATTCCCCATGATAAGAGAGTCCTCGGGCTCCAAAGTCGGTAAAATAGGTGTGATTGCAATAGACGGAGGAAGTTTAGAAATAATATCTCTCAAAGGAATAGATCTTTCCTCGTAATCATAGTCATCATCGTCATCATATCAAAAAGATTTGAAATGTTGCGAAGGATAAGTACTAAGATTAGCCACCTACTCTAGACGCTGAAGCTTTTTCTTTTTATTAATCTCAATACTCATTCCATTGAATTTACTTTTAAGCTCATCAATCATATCTTCATATTCCCTTCTAAAATAAATATCTATTTTCTCATTACGATAATCTTTAATCCCTAAGTCATTACTTAAACTTAACATTTCATCTAAATAATGCTGCTTAAGATCCTCCATTTCTTGGAGACTCATTTCTTGAAGAGGTGATTGATCGATGATAACCGCCTGCTTTTGTTGAAGAAAGTTTTCACAAAATGATTGTATCATTTGAAGAAGTTTATTCTGTAACTCATCTATTTTATCCCATCCATTATGTACATCACTTATCCTTTGTTGATTAAGGTCTTCTTGATGATTTATGGAATACTGCGGGGGTTGGTCAAAACCGGAATAGTTATAATTAAAATAGTTTTGATTCATCGGTTGACATTGAAAACTTTCATGAGGACCCCCATAGTTTTCACAGCAAAGATATTGTTGAGAAAAACTCGATGAATTTTGTGGATAATAATTATCACTAAAGTTTTGATTGTAGCTCGGTTCCTGCTCATAGACAAGCGAGAACCATGGTGGACAATCATAACCATGGTGAGAATCGTTCCCACATAATTTGCACAAGTATGTCTCGTACTGGGGTTGTGGAGGGTGGGTGAAATCGTTTGGAGGATCATTGAAAGAGTTCGGATTAAGATCATTATTGGATGAATTTCCATTACTTAAAGCGCAAATGAAGCAAAATCCTTCACTAAGACCAGATCCACATCACTTGCAAGAACACTGTTTACAACGTTCACCTTTTTCTAACGGATCTTTACAATGAAAACAATGCCATTGGTATAACGAAGATGTTTGGGTTTGTGAAGGTGGGTAGGAAAAATCGGGTGTTTCATCATTTGAAATAGGTTCAGGGTTACGGACATATTCGTCTCCAAAACTCACATTTGTACAATGCCGACAATTTCCACCGTTAAACGGTCCTCCACACCACGAGTATCTTGAAAACCAAGACATTTTGAAGAATTGAAGATTTATGCGGATAAGAAGGATAAAGAGAATAGATTAAACGTAATAAGAGGAATAGTGAAGAATATTTATAAATTTTCAAATAAAACATAAAAAATAGGAAAAAATATCTTTTGGTAACGAAATCATACGGTGCCGGTATCCTCTCTAGAAAACGTCACAAAGAAGCGGTGGGTAGGTTAGGCGCGAGGGTGTTTTTAAAACCTTCTCCTTTCGGTTGCGAAGCTTCGTTGGAATCGACCCTCCGTATACCTATCTATAGTTGCAAACTAAAGATTGAGCCAATACGGAACATTAACAAAAACGGTTATTTTTAATATTTAAATTCTAAAAGGAAAAATTAGAATAGAATATGTGATTTGGGGATTTTTATATATAAAACGTAAACTTTCAAAGGGGAAAGGAATTCAAGGCTCGAACTAGGACAATCTCGTTAAAAAATCGCTACACCTCTCCCTTGCAGCGGAGCCATTTTTGACGATCGTCAAAAAGACCCTATCTTATATTATACTACATATATATGTAATATATATTATATTATATATATATATATATTATATATATTATATATAATATACTTATATTTAATATATATATTATATGGAATATATATGACTATATATAGGTTATAATTAACATATCATATATATATTTTAATAATATACATATATATATTATATATATTATTACATAATTGATATTATATTATACATATATATATATATATATTTTAAATATTATATATATATAATAAATGAACTTACATATACCTATGAAAGTATATATACAAAATTATCTTTGAAGAATAATTAAGTTATCAACACGGGTATCGTTCTTCTCGGTGAGAGGTGATGGGAAATTCTTACGTTCCATGTTGTAAATGAGATTGATGTTCTCATTTTAAGTTTTGGTTTTGGATTCTAATCTTCTATCGCAAATGGATAGCACATAAAGCGCACATTATCTAATAATTACGGCAAACTAAAAATCAAAACGACATTTAAACGTATCTTAAAAACGTTATTTATTACACTAAATTAATACTAAACTAATTAACTAAAATTGACAAATTAAAACTTTAAAAACTCAAAATGCAAATTTATAAAACCTAAATGTATTAAAATAAATTTTGAAAAAGAAATTATATTTTTTTTATTTTTATTTTATTTTTTATGAATTAAAAGCATATTTAATCTAAATAAAATATTAAAAATAGTAAACTATTTATTAAAAATCTGGAAAATTTATGAAATATACTTTGACTTATTTAAAATCTAGGAAAAATGAAACTGGAAATTTGGCTGAAAGAATAAGCAGATAAAAAGCAAATAAGCACGAATAAGCAAACTGAAAATTGAGTTTAAGAATAAAATAGTGTAGAGTAATAACGAAAAAGTCCTAAGGGCACAATGGTTAAGGTGTTGGTGTGTTGAGAGTGATGTCCCAGGTTTGAGTCCTGGACCTATCCTTTTTGCAAAAACTTGTTTTTATTTTCTTTTTGAAAAAGCTAAAATATAAGCAAAACCAAACAACTTTAACAAAACAACTTTTATTAAAACTTAAAAATAAGCCTGGAATAAGCTAATCAAAAAGCTAACAGATTACAAAGAAAAAGAGCTATTAAATGACTTATGACGGATTTTTAAGCTAACTTAAAGGACAAATAAGCACTACTACTAAGCTAAAAACTAAAAACAAATTAAGTTTATACTATAAAAACACAAATAAGCAAGAATAAAGCAGATTAGAAAAAGATAGAAGCTAGAAAAACTTGAATGAAAAGGATAGTTTACTCTAAACTATGTTTTTGGATTTTAGTTTATTAAGGTTTAAATGCTAATTGCAGCCCTAAATTTAAGCTAGTATAAGTTGTTTTAAAACCTCAAAAAGTAAAAAACAAATTAAGCTTGATACCTAATGATCTTATACTATCAATTTTAAATCCTTAAACAAACTTAATATAACCTAAAGTTGCTATTGAAAACTGAATTTTAAACTTTGAAACTGAGACTTAGAAACTATGACAGATTGTGACTTAAACTCAATGAAATGCAACACTTTAAACCAAATTATATTCCACTGGCATATTGAACATAAACAAGCATGACATTAAACCACAAATAAGCACTAATGAAGGGTCTAAGCAATAAGTATATTATAAGCTAGAAGACACTAACATTTCAAACTACTTATAGATTAAACCTTAAAAATGAGAAGCAATAAACCTTATAACAACTAGGAAATCTGAATTTAGACCATGCCTAAAAGCTTTCCAAAATTGATTTAAAAACCAAAAGTGACTTAGACAGTACTAACATATGTAAGTGCTGCTTGTGCCAAACACCCTTTTATAATCTGATTTTTCATTTTTAAGCTATAAAAGATTAAATTAAGCTAAAATTTGTAAAAATAGATTATGAAATGAGTTTATTAAGCATAATTAAGCATTAATCTACCACAGATAGGCACAAAGCAATAAGCTATAGCATTAAGCTAAATTAAGCTAAAATAGGCAGTTCAATGTTAAAAATAAATCTATGAAATTCTAAAACCATATGCAATCAATACTAAACAATTATAAACTATATTAAGCTGAATTAGACAATAATAAGCAGTATAATAAGCTAAAGCAGAAATAAGCTATAAAATTGAAATTGAGATCTTACTTGGTCCTTTGCTTAAACAAGGACTATAAATGCTCTTAGAGCTATTTTACAAGCTCCAGCTTGTTGAAAACAATCTAGTAAATTCCAATAAGCCCATCTCAATCTGGCTTATCATCCAAAAATTAAGCATTCCATTAAGCATAGGTATATGAATTGATTTCAATGAAACAGTATTATAAGAGAGCTTAAGCTGATTTAGTACTAACTTTTAAAGTAAAAAGAGCTAATGAACTTTCTAGAACCATGATTAAGCAAAATACAAAGGAGTAAAATAGTAATGTAAAGACAGATTTGTAAGAAAACTTGAAAGGAAATTACAATAAGCATTAAAATAAGCAGAAAATAATTTAAAAGCAAGACTACACTACTCCTAAACTAATTCTACTCGAGATGGATTCCTATGTGTGATTTTTACTCTATTTATAAGGAGGGGATGAAACTTCTAGGACTTTGAGACACTCCCCAATCCATCTATCCTGGCCCTTGATTAGTAATCCAACTTCGAATCATCCCCTTGGAATGGCAATCCATACTTCTAATGCTTTGCTCTAGGATCGCTCAAGACGTGGCTAGAAGTGGTGATGGTCAGATGTGTTAGGGGTTCTTCTAGAAGCAAGGAGGTGTGTATGAAGGGTGGGGTTTAACCCTATGGTAATTACGTTTGGTGATAATGAGAGGGTGAAAAAAAGAAGGAGAAACAGTTACTCGTTTTGCCCTGTGTTTTATAGTCTTGATATGACTTTAACCGGGTTTGGGTTTGGCTTACTTGGGCCAGGTTTTATGATTTGATATTGAGTCTAAGGCTTATAAAAGCTAAAGTTTATGATATTCAAGTTATAATGGGCTGACATGGCCCAATAAAATGGGTGGGGTTGGCCCATTAAAAATGAATATGCCTTCGGCTTTGATTTCTTGCACTCTTCCAATCTCGTGCTCGGGTTTTGACCAATTTGGCTTCGTTTTTGTCCATTTTTGGTATATCCGTTACATGCACAATAAAATTCGTAATACAAGCAAATACAATGTATTTTATTTATGTATTTTGGTCTTTTAAGCTCATTTTAATAAGGAAAAATGATATGTGATTAAACACATATCACCTTATATGACTAGAATTGAGAAAATCCATTATCTGGTGAAATCCTTCACTTCCCTTTATTTTATTTAAGTAAGCGACCATGTTGTGTGTGTCACAGAACTCCTAATTCGCCATTGTTGATAGAGAAAAGATTGATTAAGGTCTGGGTTAGGTTCGTTTATGAGAGTATGTGTATTTGGCAAAGTCAATTGAGATTATATAGAGAGTACTTAAGGTTTTGATGGGACCGACTGAATAAAATTGATTCTTTATCTTGAAGAAATCTTATGAGTGAAAGAAAGATCAAGAATTATCAATAAATATAAGGAACACCTCTTAATGCAAATATATTTGGCAAAAATATCTCAACGGTTATATTTAATTGCCAAAAATCTGTTATGCCCCAAACAAAACTAACGGTATTATAGCAGTACTAAATTTAGCCTAACAGTACTAAGTAATGCCCAGCAGTACTAAGTTTTAGACTAACAGTACTAAATAATGCCTAGCAGTACTAAGTAATGCCTAGCAGTATTAAATTTTGAGGTAGCAATTTTAACCTCAAGTCATTCCAAAAAGCATTTACATCATCAATTTTGATTCTTACAAGATCCCTTTCTGTTTTTGAACTCACTACATCTCTCAATTATTTTTTGCTTACAATTCTCTCTGTTTGTTTTTATTTTCTCTCAATTCTTTTAAGCTCACTTTTTCTCTCTATCTGTTTTTTGCTTTCTATCAATTCTTTTAGCTTACTTTTTCTATTTATTGTTTTGCTTTCTCTCAATTCTTTTTAAGCTCACTTTTTCTTTCTCTGTATGTTTTTTGCTTTCTCTCAATTCTCACATTATTAATTATAATAGCAGTAGTACTTATACATACTAGTAATAAGTTAGGCCAACAGTAATAACTTGAATTGCATCATCAGTTGTTGTTTCAAGCATCATTTGTGCATACTCCGCTGCATATTAACACAATTATCCTCCCCTCAATCAATACTTTAGAGGTTAAGCATTCCAATACTTGCAATCAGATATTGAAATCTTCCAACATCAAATGCTTTTGTGAGAAAATCTGCAACATTTTGATCTGTGTGAATCTTGATCATCTGAATAAGCTTCTTCTTATTTGAATCTCTGATGAAGTGATGTCTAATCTTAATGTTCTTAGTCTTTGAGTAAAACACTGGATTCTTAACTATGATGATGGTGCTTTTATTGTCAATGAAAATCTTGCTATTCATGAAGTTGTAACCTTAATCCAGCATTTGATTTTGAATCCAGAGTACTTGTCCACAACAACTAGCAGCAACTACATACCTTGCTTCAGTAGTAGAGTTGGCAACTATAGTTTGTTCTTGCATTGCCATGAAACAACTTACTTAAGAACATTGACAAACCTCATGTTGTGGATTTCATGTCTAAACTTATACCAGCATAGTCATTGTCAGTATAAGCTTCCAAGTTAAATGGTGAGTCCTTAGGATACCAAAGGTCCAATTTAGGTTGACCTTTCAAGTATCTAAAGATTCTTTTCACAACATGAAGATGTGAAATTTTAGGTGTGACTTGAATCTTGCATTAAGCACATACAAACTTTATATCTGGCCTTGAAGCAGATTTGGTTACATCATGTTCAATCATTGATCTATATAAGTGAACATCAACATCTTCAGCTTCTGCATCCTTGAGCAATGGCTTTGAAGTTTCCATAGAGTGCAATTGATGTCTTTATAACTTGAAAAACCAAACTTTCATAGATTTCATTCACATGATACTTATCTTGACTGATGAAATGCCCATTCATCTCTTCTAAGTCACTTACTGTCCTAAGAAGAATGTGGCTCCCATAGAAACTCATCTGGGAACTTCTTATGCATCTTATTTCATAACTCAGTACATATCTCATTCCTTGTCTGATCCAAAAATGATATCATTATATATACTTGAACTAGTAAAAATATTCCTTTTGACCTTTTAATGAATAAAGGTCTTATCTTATATGGCCTCTCTAAAATACATTAGTCTACTATATAGTAGATAGAGTCTCATACCAAGCTCTAAGAGCTTGATGTAGACCATATAATGCCTTTTCTACCTTATAAACTCTGTCAGGGAACTCTGGATCTTCAAACCCTAGAGGTTGACAGACATAAACTTCTTCTTTAATTTTGCCATACAAAAATGCACTCTTAACATCCATTTTGTACACCACAAAGTCTTTGAATAAGGCATAGGCTAAGAACATTCTAATTGCTTCAATCCTAGCAGCTGGAGCAAAAACCTCATCACAATCTATTCCTTCTTCTTAAGTACAACCCTATGTAACCAGCCTTGCCTTGTTTCTAATCACAATACCTTTCTCATCTTTATTGTTCCTGAAGAACACATTTTGTTTCCAATGGCCCTCTTGCCATATTAATAAAATTCAACAAAGTCCACAACACCTTTTGTACATTTAAAAATGTAGAGCTCAATCCTGCATTCTTCTTTTTTTTTTTTTTTTTTTTTTTTTTTTTTTGTTTTTTTTTTTTTTTAGTTATTGTTATTTTTTTATATATAGCTTGGATTTGGCAAATGCTTGTGGATTACCTTTTTAGGGGTTCTACTTGTGATAGAAAACATGCAATAGACAAGTATGAAGGTTTCAGAGTTTTCCCGTTATAAAACAGCACTTAATACTTGTTCATTGATGTCTGTTGCATTTCTCACTTGTTCAGGTGCCATACTGTAGATCACCAATCACATCATCAAGTGAAGATCTTTATGGATTCTTGTATTTGGAGTAGAATGACTGGATATGTGGTAGTAATTGTTGCTCATATCTAAATTTTGTTTTCTTCACCAAAGAAAACTCGCATGTGTAGCTTCAAGTAGAGTAGTAGTAACTATGGGTCCTAACTATATTAATGTTTAGACATCCTATTTAACATTCTGTACTAGAACTATTAATACTGGCCCCACTTCAGTATTACAATTCATTGAGTATTTCTTTCTAGGTCATCTCTTGATCATCAATTACACTTTCTTTTTTTTACACCTTTATCATTTCTTTTTTTCAGCATCACTAGAAGGTTGTGGTTCATATCATTGTTATCAGTATTTGAAAGAAGAACAAAAACAGTGAACATCTTTCAACAGTGGTATCTAATAGTCGGTCTTGGATACGATCCTGTCTACTTGCCTAGAATAGACCTGTGACATTACTTTGTCTTCTGTACCTAACAGATCATTAGAGTTTGTACGGCATACAAACTAACACATACAATTTATTGATTTTGTCTAGAACATCTTTCAAATAGCCGCTTTGCGACCATCACCTGCATAATAGGCTTATCTCTCCAGAACCTAATATGCAAACCTTTCTTTACTTTCCTGGTTCTAATGTTGTATACACTTAAAAGCTAATTTTTCAATAATGTATCTAACATATAATCCTTCATTTGACTTTCCATAAACTTACTCTAAATAATCATAAGGTATTAAGAATTGGTAACATGTAACCAATTGGTCTCCGTGAATCTTAGAGCAGGTGTTTCTACCCTCTAAATAGTTCATTTAAGGGGTCTTTTTATGAGGTTAAATATATAATACTATTCTGCCAATAGCAAGACGTATTAACTGCTTCAGCCCACAAAATGTTGTATGTAAATTAGAGTCAGCTAACATGGTTCTAGTAGCCTTAATTAGTGTCCTATTTCTCCTCTTAGCAACACCATTTTGCTGAGGAGTTCTGGCTATACTAAATTCCCTCTTAATGCCTTTCTTTTCACAAAACTCACTCATAACTCTATTTTTTGAACTTGTTTATTGTCAAATATGTTATCTTTACTTTCTTAACAACTAGATTTTATATCTAAGATTTAAGACGCTCTAAAAATGCCACTAGTCTCATCCTTAGATGCTAAAAAGAAAACCCAAGTAAATCTGCTATAATCATCAGTGACATACTAGATAATATTTCTTATTCATTAAAGATGATTACAAAAAGTTAGACCAAACAAGTCCATATGCAACATGAATAAAGACTGAGTAATAGATTTCAAAATCTTGGACTTACATGAGGCTTTGTGTTGCTTTCCCTTAAGGCAAGCAACACAAGTTTGGTCATTTTCAAAACATTTTGAGGGTAAACTCTCACAAGATTGTCCTTAACAAGTTTATTAATAGTTTTAAAGTTTACATGACCAAGCCTCCTATGCCATAACATTGATTCATCAAGTGTGGCCTTTAGACAAACAAGGACAGGTTAAACTCTCTTTAGGACAAAATATTCTTCATATCAACAATGTACATGTTATTCTTTCTAGGAACTTTAAGTAAAACCTGACTTTCATCAACTAACTTAAAGTCAAGAAACATAACAAAACATCCAGTGTCAGTAAAAAGAACACTGTTCTTTTTGTCACACATCTGTGAGACACTAAAAAGGTTAAACTGTAACTCCTTGACAAAGTACACATCCTTAAAATCAAGCTTACCACTTTTAAGAGTTCTTTTACAAGTAATTTTGCTTCCTTTGCTCTTTTTTTTTCCCCCAAAGGTAACATATCCTCCATCAAATTCCTTGAAGTCTGAGAGATAAGACATATTCCCTGTCATGTGCCTTGAGCATCCACTGAACATATCCTTGATCTTCTTTCTGTGGATGACCCTGCACATAAAAAGAAGGAAATTATTTCCTTTGAGGGACCCAAGCAATCACTGACCTTGGACTATGCTTAGTGCATCAACATATTTATGTCTATTCAAGTAATTGATGCACTATTAAGTTTTGGTAGGTCTCTAACCACAAACATGTGATGGCCTAAGCATTCTAACTGTGATTTGCACTCCTAACAGCATTAACTACTGCTGAATTTGGCCTAGCGTAATTGTGGACAACCATTAAAGGGGGGGGGGGGGTGAATATGTTTCCTCTTAAAAACTTCAAATATTTTGTATAAATTATTTTATCACTCTGTCGGCAGGTCCCATTAATGTATGGGGGCCTGCCCATTACATAAGGCCCCAGGCTGGGATGCCGCCCTTTTAAGGGGCCGCCTCCACGGAAGAGGTTTTCGCACTAGTTTATTTGTATCAAATCACCAATAGTTTGACGAATATGAGGAAGTGTCGATATTAGAATTTCCAATAAATAGCTCATACTTCTTACCAATTTATCCACACTCACAATGTTTACTACAAGACGCTACAAACCTATGACTAAAACATACAAACACAAACTGTTCACACATCATAAGCAAATGCGAAGTTAGAAAAGTAAAGCGCTAAATGGAGAAAAGACATAGAAAGAGAAAGGTAAAAGGACAATGCAATACTGACTGATGATTTTTAGTGGTAATCGGTCATGAAGCTCCTCTTTAGCCCTACTCCACTCCTCGAGTATCCTAAATCGAGAGTACTTTAATAATTCAACAAGCTCCTTTTCAACGGTGAAAACCTTTTACAATGCTTACATTTTTTTCTGACATAAGCTAGATGTTGAGTCTTCTTGGGTACAACCAAACCGTTATGTTTTATGGGAACCAAACATAACAAACCTTGTGTTTTATGGCCTTAAACTCATAAAACAACGCGCTTACATTATTTTTCTGACACTAAGCTAAGGTCGAGTTCCTATCTTAGCTAGACCAATGCACTTCACAAATGTATTTTAAGCCTAAAATACTAACCATCCCTAATAAAATCATTCTAATTATACACAATCATTTGCAGCCTCATACTACTAAAGTTCAGAAGCAAGGACTCGATCTATTTGTAAACAAATGTACAAATGGATTAAATTAGAATACATAACTTCGATCTGAAGTTGCCGAAGTTCTTCTCTTGCACTTGAGGGAAGAAGGAAAGAGTAGAAGATTGGATCACATTTAAACAAGATTAAACAAGTTAAATGATCAAAGATTTAGAGAGATTTAGTGAGATCTAGAGAGAGAAAGAACTGATAGAAATTCATGCAAAAGAGTTGTTTAAATGGTTGGAGGTGATCCACTATTTATAGGAGCTAAAAATTGCCAGTCTGTCAACGGCGGTCCCGGCGGTCCCTTATATATAAGGGGGTCGCTCAGGCTTAAGTGGGCCGCCGCCTAGACTCCGCTCTTTTTTTTTGTCTTTTTGTGGGGAAGATTGTATCTGGTATAGAAGCTTCTATTTTAGGGGGAAAACCAAATTTCAAATTTTATATTTAAATAAAACATTTCTTTTATTAAAAAGTATTTTGTGTTTATTTATTTTTGTGAAAAATACTTTTGTAGAAATGTAATAGTTAAAAAATATTTTTCTCTTGATCATCCTACAAGTTTTTATTTGTTTGTACCATACCTTACGTGATTTACGTCGGGTGCAACAAATTTTAGGTGTTGATGCAGACTTGATACATCGAGTGTTGTTGATGATGTCTCTGTGCATTGATGATTTTGTGATTACGAGTAAACTTGCGTACTTTACATTACGTATACAAGTAACATGTTTATCATCACCAAAACCTAAAGAGATCGTATAGATTAAATATCGTAATATTTGCACTAACAATCTCGCCCTTTTTAATGATGACAAACTATGAAAACTATAGCACATAGTAAAGTTTAAAAGTTACTCGTTTACACTCCCTTCTCCCCCTTTTGTCGAAGTCAAAAGGTATAATGTGGATTATGGTTGGAGCATATAGGTTGGAGGTTTGAGAAGAAGACATAAGAAGAGGATACATGCTCCGAGTATATATGTTTGAGGAGAAGATATGAAATTAAAGGTGAAGGTGATTGTGTGTTTCTTGGATAGTTTAAAAAAGGTCATGAGAGGTGAGAAGTAGGCAAGACAAGAAGGTAGGTACTTTGAGTGTATAGGTTGAAGGAATGGGGAAAAGGTAGGTTATCCAAGTATATTGGTTGGAGGAATAAGAAGACAACATGAGAAATAAGGTTGAGGTGGTTTTATGTTTCTTGGATAATTATACGAGGTTATGAGAAATGAGAAGAAGGCTTGAAAAGAAGATAGGTACTTCAAGTATATAAGTTGAAGGTATGAGAAGAGGACCTTAAGGTTGAAGGTGATTTTGAAGTAGAGGAGGTAAAGTATTTGGAGTACGAATGAACCCTTGATTGTATTTGACAATCCCCAATCCTATCTTTCTATAAAGGTGAGCTTGCATCATCCCAGTGAAGTCTTCTATCATTACGGTTTAACCAACTCCATGTTATTTACCCACATATCTCCTAGCTCCCCCTTGCTCATTGCGTCCCTATGATAATTACATTCCTTATATATTGACTATAACGGATCCATAAATAAATTACCATCGATGCTTGAGAAGTTTGATGCAATTTAAATGAGTAGAACGTTTGCAAGTGCTCCCCCTTGGTGTATGATCCCCCTTGTTTGGAGCACCAAGGAATCAAGATATGGATCACACACACACACACACACACACACACACACACACATATATATATATATATATATATATATATATATATATATATATAGATATATATATACTTTAAAAGAATAAAAAGAAAAATAAGACAAGGATGGAGACGATGTGCTCTTGGATGTGAATGAAAATGATTTCGTAGAGCCGAAAAGTAGGAAAGGATGAGAGATACTAAGGAAGGAACGTGTTGACGAGAGGTTGATAGAAAATATTGATGTATCATTTGCACTAACAATTTATGTGCATATGATCCTATCGAGACAAAAGTAGATGATTAGGAATTCAAAGGTTTGTTTGGTGTTTTGTTGGTTGACAATGTTGAGGAACAAAGGTGGGATGTGAAATGAGGTAGTTCTTTCATGCTGGAGGAATAATGAGAGACTCAACAACGTGGTGACTCAATAACACTTGAAGATTAAATATCTTCTTTATGTTCTTCACTTTCTAGAAAGTGGAAAGTTTTGCGAAGGAGTAACATTTGCATTTCGCAAATTACTTAAATATTTCGAATGAAATAATTAAGTTCTCAAGGGATATAGGAGGAATTCTAATAGTAGCAAGACTATTAGAAGAGAGAAGAACATTTAGAAGTGAGACGAAACGTTAGAGATGAGGAGACTTATTAGAAGCGAAAAGGAACGTCTAGAAGTGAGAAGAAACTTTAGAAGTAGAAAGACTATTAGAAGTGAAACGACTTCTAGAAGAGAGAAGAAATGTTTAGGAGTGGGAAGAATCGTCTGTGAATTGAGACAAGACGTATGCGAGATGTGAGGACCAAGGTTTGTATGTGAGGGGATTTATTGTGAAGTGATGGATTGTAAGTCTATTGATTGTAAGGAATGTGTTTGATAATGAGACGCATTTCATTATGAAATTCACTTGACTCTTGAAAACAAAAGCAACGATGCTTATGAGTGTTGTTTTAACACCCCTAAAATCACAACAACGCGGCGGAATACCACTTGGGGTGCTACTTCATAGTTCATACACACAAGTTACAGAAAATGACATCAAAAGAGACGTTTAATAAAATGTCACATTCGATTTAATAAAATATCAGAGTTACACATGTTCTAATAATTCCTTTTAATAAAAGTTACAAGTGTTCAAACATGACTTATTTGTATATATAAAGAAAACAATTATCGAATGTGAAGAAAACCAAGTCCTTAAAGTTTTGATATCCACGCGACTCGAATGCTCCCATTGCTCAACTAGCAAGATAATAACCTGAGAAAATACATGCAAAAACGTCAACAATAATGTTGGTGAATTCATAGGTTTAAGTAAAAACAACATTGAAATAATTCAAGTAAATATTTCAGTAAGAAAAGCAGCGCTACAACATTTCAAAGAGATTTTATAAATCAAGTAATATTTAATATTGGACAACAAGGTTTAAGATCAGCCAGCGACAGTATTTCAAAGTATAATTCAACATTACCGCATTGAGCTCATGACACCAAAACCTTGACAATAACGCTTATAAAATGCAAATACGGTTGCCCCAGTACTAGGTATTATTGCCTCATACCTACGATTCTCAATACAAATCGCCCGTTAAAAAGGTGCTCGAAAGAATTCGATTCAGACCTCGGACGAGGTTGTCAAACCCAATAGATCTATTAAATGTACTAGCGTTCACCCCTACAGGGCAATTAACGGTTCATAAAATTAGGGACTTTGGCAATATCGACTCATGCAGATAATTTCATAATCGGGTCAGGCATACCCTTCAAGCACTTCTGTTCCATTAGTAAAACAAATAATGTGTCCAAAACTCACGGTTTCATAAATAGATAATCAATGATCTCAATCATGTAGTAAGAAACTCAAGCTTTAATAAAATCAGTAGTAAACAACCATGTATCAAACATGTATTAGAAATCATGTGGTAGGCAAGTAAAAGCTTTAGTAAAAACATTCATGTAACGCTCATATATTAGAAATCAATAAGTTTACTAGTAAAACGAGCATGTATTCTCACCCCGAAAATAGTTCTGAAAACCATTAAAGTAGAAAAGGTAGGGCTATGAACTCACCGTAATAGCAAATAGATCAGAAGTAAGACGAGCTTTCGGACGAGCGAGAAATACTTCTAAGCAACACCTAGAAGACATGACGTTATTTAGTACGATAAATAAATCGATACGTAAAAATAATTAGGTGTTCATGAGATGTGTGTCCAAAATAAGCATGGCATTACATTATGTCTTTCTCAAATCATTTTTTTACTCCAAATATGATTTCTAATCTGACCTTATAGGTAATAAAACATCTACTAAGTTTCGACCTATAATTCTTATTTACCAATGTGTACCTCATACGTTTTTAGATTTCTAGACTAGACGTAAAATTTGATATTCTGAATTTAACCCGACTTCATGGACCCATAACTCTTAATCTGTAAATGATATAAGTATGAGGGTTTCACTCCTAGAAAGCCCTTTGAGTCTAGTTTTCAAAATATAAGGCTCATCCTTTAAAAAGTTTCAGAACCATAGTAAAAGACTATTTTACCCTTGACCATCCAAATCAGATTATTTCCAGTTTTGTAACCACTTACGAAAATGACCATAAATCCTAATCTATGATAGAAATTTAAGTGAGAACACTTGGATATGTTAAGCATATATGTCTAATACTGAGCTAAACATTTTATTCCCATACTTTAATGCAAAAACCTGGAGTTAAACTCGTTTTCCAAACAATGGTCCAGACTTGACTAGTCTTCGTAAAACGGCCATAACTCACTCATCCGGAGGAGTTATGGCTATATCCAATAGGACACATTAACCTTAAACATATATCTATCTACCCATTAAATGTTCAAGAAGGCTACAAGAAAAAATTATTTCGTACTAATCCAATTTAGCTACTGATCTATATCAGCCCTA
>BQNB010046477.1:0-42632 GCA_026074375.1 Tanacetum coccineum
GGAAGAAATGTGTACATCTAGGGACTTAATTGACTTTGGTGTATACAACATCCGTGACTTAATTGACTTGGAGGTTATAGTTTCATATATTCTATAAGTTGTTTGTGTGAAGTATGTGTTACGAATGGTTGTATGTTTGGGGGAAGCAGTTGAATTACTTACAGTCATACGGAACGAACTAGGGGGAAGTCAACCGGGGAGATACATTTATGAACAACAACATCTCTACCTTTAAGAAGCAAGAACACCGTCATATTTATACCTTCATATCTCATACTCAAAGTTTAAAGATACACTTCCGCAACTCTGATAAATCAAAGAACTTCCTCAAATCATCAAGTTGTTGATCAAGATTAAAGTTCTATATGAGGAAGATTATAAGCTGTCAAGAAAGTATGAGTATGTTGGTCAGAAGCTTTACAAGACAAATCAAGATGGATTCACGGTAAAGAATGATGATATAAAAAGATCTCAAAAGCAAAGTCAAAAAGGAAAATGTAAAGATGAAGATCAAGATCTCTTATGCATGATTGGAACAAGACCACTATTACACAACAAGACTCAAGACACGCAAGGAATAAAGTTTAAAGATCAAAGTCACAAGAGAGATCTCAATGATCATCCTTTAGGGGGAGATTGTTACGAATAAGAAAATGATGATCATTAATGCAATCAAAGAGAGATCTCAATGATCATCCCTTAGGGGAAGATTGTTAGGAATGATAAAAGTAACGATCTTATTGAGATAAAAGTCTTGTAATAAATAAAGAAATAATATTGTGTAGTAGGTTAGGTGATAGGCTCGTGACTTAAATAAAGTCACGAGACCTAACAAATAGCTAAAAGATAAAAAACAAGAGCTCCTTGCTCTTCCTTGTATTTGGGTATAAATACCCCTCCCTACCTCATTAGTGAGGTGGTCTTCTCTAATCAATCTAATCTCATTTCTCTAATCCTCCTCCTCTCTCTTTCTCTCTCTACTTTCCATCTTTCTCTCTAGAATAAACACACACACATCACCTAAACACACACTTTATTGCTTATTGATCCTAAATTCAAGACCTAACATAAATCATGAGCATTTTTATCGTGTTCAACACTGCCACTATTAACTTCCATATTTGGATTATCAAATATGATATCGCTATTAATTTGATCATCTCCAGTTATAGAGTTAATAATTTTAGGTTGCTTATGATACGTTTGTTCATGATTACTGCCTGAGAATAATGAATTCATGTAGCTTGTTGATGGTGTTTGTACCTAACTAATGAATGCAGAATCATAGCTGGGCCCTTCATCCAAATCAATGTTTGCTGGTTGAATTCTGGCCATCATGCATATGTTCGCACTCAATTCCTTAATCTCTTCCATTTGGGCAACATTAACAATGAGAAAATCATTCTGTTCGTTGGAAAGAATAACTCCTGCTTCATCCTTCTTTGCCAGCAACATTTGTTCCATGAAGTACTTAGAATCCCGAACTCTTGTATTTGGATAATTACGAGCATAGTGACCTTTCTCACTGCAATTGTAGCACTGAACATTTGTAACATTTCCAGTGGAAGAAGTTCGAAGATTTCTTTGTACATTCTCAGTCTCTTTCTGAACATTGCTACCCTTAGCAGATTCTTCTTGAACATTATACGAGCGTCTTGCAATTCTACCATAATTTCCAACATTTCTGCTTTGAATATTGACTCTGTCAGCTTTCACAATTGCTTGATTTCTTGTGTTTGAAGATGAACGAAGTTGGTTGTTTGTTGGAGTAGAATAACAATGAGTGATTGCACGAGCAAGTAGCATCATTGCAGAAGTGAGATAATCTTCTGGATCATTTTGAAATGTATCCCCTTAGTAGTCATCATCATAATCTACCACAGAAAGAGGATGTGTGACATAATAAGCTGGTGGAGATCGAGAAGAAGAACTTGTGTGTGCAACTAATGCAATAGGATCATGGGTCTTTTCCAACTTTTTCGCTCTAAAAGCAATGACAAGTTTCTCATATTGCTGAAGGTAATCAAACAACTCATCATATGAGTCTTTTGTTAAATCCTTTGCCAAACGAACATTTGTGACATACTTGATCCATTCATGTTGGAGGCAATTCAGGAATATAGTATTAATGGTGACAGTGGGAAGTTTAATTTTGTTTCGTTTCAAATCATTCATCAGCTGTAAAAATGATTATAGACTGACACAAGTGATTCTCCAGGTTCAACAGTGAATTGAACAAACTCATTATTAAACCGTGTTTCCCTGTCAACCACAGACAACTCAGTTCCCTACATTAGACGTTGGACCCTAAGCCACATTTCTTATGCAATTTGACATGAATCCATAGAATTGTAGATATCATTTGGTATGGAGATAAGAATCAAATTCATTGCTTTGATATCAGCCTCATATTGTTTCAAAGCATCACCCGTAAGATCGTCTTCAGTTTCAAGTCTTGTATCTTGATTTATATCGGGTTGAATCATTTTAAGCTCATATAGACCAACATCAATCGAATGATTAAGAAACTTTCGTGTCTCCCTTTTTTGGTTAAGATAACTTTTGAATCGACTTGCCCATGGTATGTAACTTCTCCTTTTAAGCATTGGAGGACGAGTCTCTGATCCGGCATCGGCAAGCGATTGTTGATGTGCACTTGAAGTCGACATGTTTTGTGACTCAATAAATGGATCTTTGTAGACGAAAAAGAGTTCTACTTATGACTTTGAAATGAATTAAGTCCGGTTAATAACAACAACGGTGTTTGTGATTTTGCCTTGACTTGTTTAATTTGTTCTATCAAAATTAGTTCCTAAAGTATCGAAATTCCAACTGTATCGAAAATGAGTATAATATCGAAAATGACCACACTTTGTCCACGAATTTGAATATCGAAAATACCAACACTCCAAGTATCGAATTTCCCCAACGTCAAAGATTACAATAATTTCACAATACCTCTGTATCGAAATTCCTATGTTATGTATCAAATTTAAAGACTATCGAAATTCTTATGTATTGAAAATGGCAATTTTGATGAAAAGCGGTTAGAGTATCGAAAATCACAAATTCAATAAGGAGCGTGTGATGAATATCAATTCTGAGAAAATTTTGATGAGGAGCGTGTGACTATTATCGAAATTGAACAATTTCGATGAAAAGCCCAAATTTGATGGTATCCGATATCGATCAACACTGTGTAACTTTCTCGGACAACTGTTTTCTCAGGTAAGCAAGATCTCGGATACTTATCTGATTACAATTTCGATACTAACAACAATATCCTATTTTCAGTAGACACTAAGAAATGCTAATCCCTACTCTTGATTATCAAAAGTTGTATTTTCCTAGAAAGATTTCATCGAAAATGAATCAACAAAACGATATAACCGTAGAGTGGTCAATTTCGATAAGTGAGATTCGTTTTAAGTATTTTTCCAAAAATGCACTTCACAAAGTCGATAAAACCAAAATTGTGAGGTTTGTCAGAATCGAAATTTGAATCACAAGATCGATAAAACCAAAATTGTGAACAAATAAAACTCGAAAACGTTTTAATACCTATAGAAAATGAAATATCTTCTACTATACGATTTTGATGAAACCAAAATTGTGTAAAATGTCTATCTTATCAAATTCAATGAAACCGAAGATGATAAATTTATAGTAATATCAAATTCGAGGAAACCGAAAATGAATTACTAAGCTATTACAACTTGATAATCAACGAATACACAAGAAATAACTATCAAAAATGAGTAAATCCTATCACATCAGATTTGATAAAATCGAAAATGATGTTTTAGCTATTACAACTCGAAAAACAAAGCACTACACACGAAAATGACTATAAAAAATAAACTAAATACCCGATATCAATCACGTCTTCATCCCATATCATACCAAAAATGATTATAACTCGAAAACTTGATATCGTAAATGATAAAGAGCTCAAAATACGATCACGTCATATCACGAACATACAGAAAATCACAAATAGAGCACTCTTAAATCTCTAATGGCGTATGATACCACTTGTTAGGTCGATAGATATTGAAGAACACTTATAGAATTCAGTTAAGCTTCAGAGAATAAGAGAGAATTCGGTTAAGCTTGAGAGAATAAGTAAAGAAGGAAAGTTTCACTAATTTTTAATTTTATAAAGAGGAAAAGAGAAATGGGGAGAAGAAGTGATTACAAGCCTTAACCTTATTCATGGGATGAAGGAGGTATTTATAGAGTGCTAAGCACCCTCCTTATTTTTTAATATTTGCTAACTAGTCCCTTATCTTTGGTATGTAAGCTATTTTTAACTTAAGCTTACATATTTTATTACATGACTAACTATTACATAGAAAATAAAGTCTAAATACTTCTAAATTAAATAAACCACTAAAGTATCACAATCGACACTTTTTCAATCCTAACATAATGTTATATAAATTATTTATTTAATAATTCTGTATATGCACCCTGACAGTGTTTACAACGCCAAAATAAAATTTTACAAAATATAAATTTCATTTTTAACCAATCGTATTATTAAAATAAGATACAATACAATTTTTATGCACAAATAATTAAAATTTGATGTATTATGATGTATATCAAAACACATTAAACAAGATTTATGTCAAAGGTTCGTACGTGTACGGGGTAATATAACTAGTTATTGTATATAAAGAGAAAAGTGAAAAGGTTTAGTTTAAAATTGTACCTTATGAAATATTCTCTATTTTGTCCGGTAAGTTTCCAAGGCTGAACACTATGGTGGTGGTGACCATCATGCGTATACACCCTAGTAGAGGTCCAAGACCACGCGGGGTGGGTGGTTTTTTTTTGCACTCGTTTGGTGGTGTAGACCATCGACGGTTTTCAATGTTTTTTTTGCGAGTAGGTTGTGAGGTATATTGTGTGATATGTTTGTATAAAATGAGTTATCTTTATATTTTTTATTTGATAGATTTAGTGGTGATCATAATGTGTAAAAAAATGGGTTTTGCTAAACTCTGCCCACACTGGGCATGGTTTAATTTGTCAACAAAATGAATGTTTTAATTAATTCAAGTGAAAATCATGTTTAAATATAGTCATTTACAAGTTCATTTAATGTGTATTTAATGCATTTTTTTAGTTAATTAGAAAGTTTTGTGCTTATTAACTACACCCTAAACTTTGCCTAGTGGACATTGTTTAGCAAAACTCAAAAATAATAAGTCTAGTAATATGCTGAATGATGATATAACGTTAATATAAAAGTGACAGTTTTGATTATCATAGTAACTCGTCTAATCTTCATATGCCTCTTGAACTGAAGCAGTTTAAAATAAGTCAGCCTTGTTACAATTTGTTATATTTATCCTCTATCCAACATAATAAACTTGACATGTGCAATTCACTAGTCTCTTTTAAGGTTTTCAAGATCGGGATCCTACCCAGGATGTCTTTCGCCTTTGCAACGATCGAGATAGTTAATGGTCAGGGATCTGGGATCGTATAGATCCTACTATATGTCATTTTCTTAACAATCTTTTGTATATTATACAAATCTACAAAATTATTATATATTATAAAAACAAATTAATTTTATGATGTTTAATAGGAATGTTGTGTAAATTATAATTATGATATTTAGAAGAAGATTAACTTGTTGTTTTTTATATCTGTGAACACTAAACCCATAAATTTAGTAGTTTTTTAGTTCGTGGTTTTGAGAAAGTAAGTTCGGATCGGAGTAGATCTTAAGGATCCTTTCGTGGTCTAAGATCTGGATCTATAACAGATCTTAAGCATGCACATATCCTATGTTGGATCCAGATGGTTTTTGGTTTTCTTGCAGTTCGGTAAAATCGTAAAATCCTAAGATCAGATCGGATAACTCTAACAACCTTGGTCTCTTTTATATGTCATGCAATCATATTTATAAATGTCCACCAATATTATTAATAGGAAGATGAGTAAGTGTATTTGTGGAGGAAAATAACATTTTCGATGTTGATACAATATTTTGTTTAAAATCGATGGAGTATGCTCTCTTTATTCATGAAACAATATTTTATTTGTTTGATTATTGCTTATCACTAAGTTCAATGTTTTAATCGAAGTGCTTTCCCCTGTGTTACACACCTATTAGAAAATAAGAGAATATGTGACGCGCAACTTTTGGCAAATAAACATTAGGCCGAAAGTAATGGTCATCAAATCATCAACTACAAGTTAATTCACGTTATGATTCAACAGACAATTAAACCTAACATCAAATAAATATAACAATGACTATCAAACTAAACAAATAAAAATCCATTAATGTTGAAAATTTAGTGTAATTATGAGAATCGGCTCATACTTGAAAATGAGTTTAGAGGTACATAGTGTACATCCATCAAGTCACTGATTTTTCCTGACTCTTTTAGTGGTTAGATCAAATGGGTGGTTACAAATATTTAAGTGGCAGGTTTGACTACATTAAATGTTTGTAACAACTTTTGCCTATTTAAGTGGCAAGTTTGAATGCATTAAATGACAACATTTAATTTGGTCATGTAACTACTAATTCCTAAAATTATAAAGGATAATTATAGAAGAGATTAATTGGCCATTAATATCTCATTAATTCAATTGACTAGGTTTTGAGTATTTCCCCTGTAAATAGGGATCACAATTGAATGAAAAAATACACAGAAAATATAAACACTTAAAGACGAAGGGTTCTTGATTTGTGCCTAAAAAATAACAAACACTTGATTTTATTCCAAAGAGGTATTCCTGTAACCCAAACATAGAGTCGAATAATCTTTTTAAAAAAATGATTACACGACTTCAAATAAAGTGATATTTGTTAACCATCTTTGATAATTAGCTAGATTATTGATTATCTTCGCCCTAACATGATAACAGGGGCACACAACAACCAACGATCAATTTATATAAGCATACAAAACAATAGACAATCTAGTGATGCAGACCAACAAACTAGTAACAAAATAGGTGGACCGTGCGTGAGAGGGAAGCTATGATAACGAAGTTGGCGCGTGGTTTGGTCAACACAAGATGGTATAAACAGAAACAATCTTTTATTATATTTTTTTAAATATATATTTACTTGTTACTCGTTAGATAATGTTAATACAAATATTCGCGTAAAAACGATATTTATATTTAATGATCTTCGAGTTTTGATAATAACAAATATAATGTCATACTACGTAATAGTTTACATAAACAAGTTATTTAGTCGTAAGTTTATTTGCCGGCGACAAATCACTTAAGGTATGAATATAACATTATAAAGCGTAGTTAATGATCAAAGAAAAATATTTTTTCTTACATTCAAAATTAATCATTTGTATAAACAATGACTAATTAAATGATTTTAAATAAATACATGATTAATTATAAACTAGTTATAATAATCAATAAGACAAAATAGGATTAACCATAAATAGAAACAATCTTTTCAAATATTCTCAAATCTCGAAAATCTTTCCATTTTCATGTTAAAAAATATTTTCTTTTAGAAGAATCTATTAAATCTGATTTTTAAGTACATAATAAATATTTTTTTAAGATTTGAGGTTAATCACTAAAATACAAAAAATATGCCAGCTGCATCACACGGATCTACCATAACCAAAGACGGATCCAGGCTACGGCAGATTCGTAGATCCGTATATTTGACAGCCAGGCAAGAAATTTGAATTTCAAATTTCTCTATAAATAGGAACCAAATGTTTTCATTTTCTCAACCTTTCCTACATACTTTCTCTTGCATATTTATTTTCTCGTACATTATTTGATCATTATACTTGTTATATAATCAATTACAAGTGATCCAATTATTTCACTTTTTAATAAAGAACACAAAGAAGACTTCAAGCTTCAAGTGTTATTAGTTTAGTTGAGTCATCACATTTGTGATATTTATCTACCTTCATCTATTTGTCGTAAGTATTTTATCCTGAAAATACGTAGTGTGTTAGATTGGTTTTATCTCGAAGTAGAACTCGGTATTTAGCTTAGTACCGGAAAAAATGTAAGAGACGTGTATGGTTTTCTCCGCCTAAAATGAGTTTGTTGACATAGTTAAGAAAACTCTCGAGTTGGGTACTCGGGAAGTGGCATAGGGCGAAGAGGAGCTTCGTATCCAAACCACTATAAATTATCGTGTCTTTGGTTTGATCTTTCTTATCTTGACTTATTTATATTCTGCAGTTGTTTATTTTATTATTGCATCGCTATCATTACACTTGTGTATATCTATTGATTTCACATAAGTAGAAAATCTAAGTTTTAATTTTAAAACGGTAAAAAAACTATTCAACCCCCCTTCTAGTTTCCACAATTGGTATCAGAAGCCAAGGTCACCCAAGATCTTTAACGTATATTGTACATTAAAGCTTGAGTCGATCTATGAATTCTGATAAATATCTAGAAGGGCAATCTATGCAAAGACCACCACTTTTCGAAAGCGATTATTTTATATATTGGAAAAATAGATTTGAATCTTATGTGAAAGCAAAAGATTTAGATCTTTGGCATATTTTCATGAATGGTGATTTTTCATCGGTTGCCAAAAACGAAGTTACCAAAGTTTTAGAAATAGTTCCTTTTGAAGAACAAACCAATGATCTAAAAAGAAAACTTTATGGAAATCGTAGAGGGGAGTGAATACGTTTCCATTAAAAATCTTAAAATGTTTCGTATCAAATTACCGATCAAGCGTGATACAATATGATGAGTGTTCATACGAGTTATATACACATATTAATACATCGATTTACAACAATACAAACCAACGCACAATATTCACATTTATTAAAATTATATAATCAACACATCACACAATTGCAAGTATAAATATAAAGCGATAAATGCGAGTATAAATGTAAAGAGATAAGTGAAAGGAAATGCAAACCGGACACGATGATTTATAGTGGTTCGGTCACGAAGCACCTCTTCGCCCTACTCCACTCCCCGAGTACCCAACTCGAGAGTTACTTCACTAGTCAACAAGCTCCCTTAAGGCGGAGAAAACCGTACACAACGTTGCTTACACCGATTTACGACACAAAGCTAAATGTCGAGTTCTAATCGTAGCTAGAACCAATCTATCACAACACAACTTCACGACTTCACAACTTCACGACTTCTTCACAACTTCACGACTTCACAACACAACTACACAACTTCTTCACGCCTTAGTAATCATCACCACACTACTTCACTACTTCACTTCACCTAAACACTACTATGATCACACCTATCTTCACAACTTACAAAGATCACTCCGATCTACCAACTATACACACCATGATCACCATGATCTAACTATTACACAAGTTTGGAATACATGGACTCGATCTATACATTGTGAATGTAAGACATGTCACGAATGCACTAACTAATCTACATAACTTCGTATCTTAATGATAACAAAAGTTCTTCTCTTGCACTTGAATGGATGGATAATTGGATCACATTATAAACAAACTTATAATAAGTTAAGTGATCAAAGGAAAGGATTTGAAAGAAGGTTTTTAGATCTGAGAAAACTGTGTGCCAAGAGGTGAAAAAAATCTGTGGAAACAGTCCACTATTTATAGGCAAAAATATTGATTTTTTATTTTGCCGGCCCCCTTAATTATACATGGCCGGTCCCCTTAATTATGGCCGGTCCCCTTAATTAATTAAGGGGGCCGCCCATTTTTCAGACGCTCCATTTTTTGTCCTTTTGTGGGGAAGGTTTTTCTGGAACTTTCTAGCCGTTTCTAGGTGGAAAATTTGAATTCAAAATATTTATTTTGAATAAAACATTTCTTATAAATACAAAAATGTTTTGTATATATTTTAAAATGTTTGTCCCATTTTATAAATGTAAGGTTTGGAAAAGTAAAAAATTTCTTTGATCATTCAACAAATTAAAGTTTGTTTGTTCATACCTTTAGTGATTTACGTCGGGTGCGAACTTAAATTAATTGTTGAAGAAAACTTGAGACGTCAAAAGATGTTGACGAATTGATGATTAGTGATTACGAGTAACTTAAGCACTTTACGTTATGTGTTATAAGTTACATGTTTGTCATCACCAAAACATAAAGAGAATGTATAGATTAAATATCGCAATATTTCTACCAACAAACTTGCTAAAAATAATAAAGCTAAAATGGTTCTTAATAATGTTTTACCTAAAAAGGAATATGAGAATTTTTATGTGTAAAACTGCTAAAGATATTTGGCAATCGTTGTTAATGACAAATCAAGGTAATAAGAAAGTAAAGGATAATAAAATTGATCGTCTTGTTCAACTGATGAGGTGTAATTTTATATATTTTCCTGGGTTATTTAATCCTTATAATCATGCAAAAATGCTTAAAATATGTGCTTAATCATTTCTTTTTTGCATTTTTAGCATTTGGAAGACATTTAGAGGAAATACACGTGACTTGAGCTCTATTTTGGAAGAAACGAGACAAGAGTACAACTTTACATAAAAGAAGGCTTGAAGAATTACTCACAGAAGGTGGAGACGGTGTTAGGAATACTTGCGTCGCCGTCTGGATTATCAAGCGACCGCGTGAGAGAATTTGTGATGGCGTCTGGAATGTAGCCATCATAAAGAAACCCTAAGAAGATTCGCGGCGCGACGCCGTCAGGATTTATTGCGACGCCGTCGCGGATTCTTTTCTTATAAATACCAACTCGATTTTAGGGTTTTATAGAGCATATTAGGAGTGGAGTTCGGCAGAGAACGATTTGTAGCTGACTTTGGGAGTATTTTAGGGTTTCCCAACCCTTTTATACCTTCCCTAATCGCTTGTTTTAATATATTGAAGTTCTTTTATCCTTTAATCTTTCAATATGTCTTATTGTTTGATTGGTTATTGTGCTTTGCTTATCTTTAACATGATAGGCTAGATCTCATTAGTGTTTGCTTATGATTGCATGTGAATTGGTATGTAGATCCTAATAATATTGCTTCTTGATTGACGTGTGTGCATGTTTAGACTCTAGTACCTTGTTACTTAAGTGTATCAAAGATCTAGAGCGACATGATTGTGTAGAAAGGATTTCATCGGTAACAGTCTTCATACTACATTACCCATCTATGGATGATCCCATTTAAGTATTTTAATGCGCGTTTATCTCCCTAGGGGCCTTGTAACAGTCTTCATACTACCTTACTTGTGCGTTTCCCTAGCAAGGTATCACGTAGACGGTGTTTTCGTGTAATTTGTCATGCTTCTCAGAAATACTTACACATACATCTCAAGTGTGACAAGACAATAGAGTTAGGAGAAGCATACTAAGGATCATGCATGATTAAGTAAACACTTCTCTTTTATCATACGAATTCTCCACATTAGATTAGTTTAGTTATTAGATAATTAGTTAAAACAAACCCCCTTCAAACCCGAGATTTAATTTGCTTTCATTAATAATAAAAATAAAAAATATTCTTCTTTCAACCTGTAGACCTTAGTTACATCTAGTTCGGACCTTCACACGTTATTCTCTTAGAGAACGATAACAACCCTCGTGTCTTGCCTATACTATACTACAACGGTTAGGTACACTGCCTATGGAGTTGTAAAACTTAGTGAAGTTTTGCCACCTCATCATCAACAATATAAACAATTTACTATCCTTGAAGAATAATCTATTGATAGCAGTTTTGCTAGATTTAACACTATTATTACTAGTCTTAAAGCACTTGATGAAGGTTTTTCTATTAAGAACTATGTTAGGAAGTTTCTTAGGGCTCTACATCCTAAATGGAGAGAAAAGGTTACGACGATTGAAAAATCAAAAGATTTGTCATCACTAGCTCTAGACGAGCTCATCAATAATCTAAAAGTACAAGAAGTGGTCATGAAAAAGGATTCTGAAATTTACAAAGGTAAAAAGGAAAGGGTAAAGTCCATTGCATTAAAATCTAAGAAAGAGTCTAGTGATGATGAAACTTCGACATCCGGAAGTGATGACGAAGAATATGTTATGGCCGTAAGGAACTTTAAAAAGTTCTCTAGAAGGAAGGGTAGATTTGTTAGGCAACCACGAGAGGAGAATAAGTCATTTTGGCAAAGGGATGACAAGAAAGGCAAGAGTGACAGGAAATGATTTAGGTGTGGTGATCTGAATCATCTCATTGGCGAATGTCCAAAGCCTCCACGAAACAAGGATCAATTAAGCATCTGTTGGGGGTTCTTAGAGCGATAGCGAAAATGAAGTCGAGGACAAAACAAACGATGAAACTTGTCTTATGGCACAGTCGTCAAATGAGGTAACTCTTGACTCTTCTCATTTTAGTGATAATGCTTCTTCTTTTAATGACGATAGTATGCAAATTGAGTATGTTAACTTATGTGAAATTAGCTTAAAAATCATCAACAAAAATAAAATTTTGAAAACTAAAAGAGAGCTTTTAGAAAAATAAAATTAAGAAACTTAAGAGAAATAAAGAAGTTGATATTGGGTGTGAGTCATTTCAACAACTTCGTTTAAAAAACGCTAAACTTAAAGAAACTCAAGTTAAATTTGTCAAATTTGATAAAAGCGCTAATTCACTAAGAGAAATGCTAAATGTTCAAAAGTTACCTAGTTGTAAAATAGGTTTAGGATTTGATAAAAGTAAAGCGTCAACAAGCGGAACAAAACCAATAAGTTTTGTTGGGTCGTCCACCGATTTGGCAAGGGACGGATCTACCTTAAAGGCGGACGGATCCACCATACCTGGATCCGTCGATCCGTCCACCAGCCAAAAAGTGGCAGAACACTTTTTTAGTCCACCGATGTCTTTGCGATCGGATTTTGATATTGTTAGAAAGAAATTAATACATAATAGCATTGAAAATTGAAAATTCAAAGATATCGCCTCTTAAACCATCCCTTAAGAATGGTTTAGGATATGTCAAAACCGAGTCTAGATCTAAAACACAGCCACCTAGAAGAAATAATTCTTCTCAACCAAGACACAACACACCTCAACCTAAAAGAAATTCTAGCGGACCAATTTATCAAAATCATTATCCTATTCATAGGAATAATAATCAAACTCAAGGTTTTGTACATATGGGAAATTGCATCCCATTTCAATATCCAACAAAATGCAACAAATGCAAGGGATATACAACACTAACATTTTTGGACCCATGAGATATTGGGGACCAAGCGCTTGAGTTTGTTTTTGTTTAACTAGGTATGCTTGAGAATTGGTTTGGAGCCGGACGAATGGATTAAAGATAGTGTTAGGATCGTTAAAAGTGTCGATTATGTGTTTTTATGTTATTTAGTCATTAGTCTTTCTTTTGATAATAACAAAGTAGTTTGTAATAAGGTTTATTATGCTAAAAGTAAAAAATAGTATAATAGCCGAAAGTATTAGGACAAAAGTTGATAAGTTAGGAAAATAAAGAAGGGAAGACTCCTCCCTCACCTATAAATACCCCTATAATCTTTATAGAGGGGTGAATGCCCTGTAACAACCTCTTCCATTTTACCCTCTAATTTAATATCATTTGAAATTTAATACTTGCATCCTATCACTATGCTCTCTATGCTTCCATACGAATATGTTTGATTCAAGATAAACGAGACATATCAACTGGTATCAGAGCCTATAGAGAATTAGAGTGATCGATTTGTGGATTTGTTACACGTTCGAGATGACGTTTGAAGAATCGATTGAAGTCATTGAGCTTTCGAATAAGGTTTGGCAGCAAATCGAGTGATTTGGACGTTATCGAGTGGTAGTTTCCGCATTTTCGCAGTTCTTGAAGTATCTTAAAGTTCTCGAAGTAGTCAAGCATTCTCCAGAAGTCATTATTTCTACCTCGCGTTCATTTTTCTTGAAGATTTAGAAGATTCAGTAGTAATAATTGTGTATTTTCGATAGAAATATATTGTAATAGATATATACGCATTTTCGGTTCTATCGATAATCGTATATTAGGTTCATTCTTAAACTCAGTTTTATCGAGTTTTATAAGGTTCACGCATTTTCGGTTCTATCGAAAATTATGAATAAGGTTTTGCTACTTTTAATCTCGGAAATAAGCCTTCAAAGTCATAACATACATACATTTCACGGTTTTATCGTGAATTGGGTTGTTAAAAAACAATTTTTTTCAACTTCTAAGAATTCGGAAATCAAATTCGGTTTTATCGAATTTGAATTTAGAAGACTTTTGGATTATCCAGTCATCATTAATTTCGGTTTAATCGAATTAGTGGTTATTAATAATCCACAATTGTTGAATTTTTGAAAATTTGAACATATTGAGTTTGTGGTTTAATTGAGTTTTTGGTTTTATCGAGTTTGAAGCAAGAACATTTCCGAGTTTAATAAGTTTTTAGAATACCGAGTTTATTAGTATTTGTTGTCTGAGTTTGTATAATGTTCGATAAGTGTATCAATTTTCAGACTACTTGTTATCCGAGAACAAAGTTGTCCGAATTTGAAAACTGTTACCGAGTTTGATAATATTCCGCATACATACACACCCATTTTCGTCTACAAAGATCCAATCTAGAATCATAAGACATGTCGACATCCAAAACATACCAACAATCCCTTGCTGATGCCGGTTCTGAGACTAGGCCTCCTATGCTTGAAAGGGGTAGTTATATACCATGGGCAAGTAGATTCAGACAATATCTAAACCGGAAGAGAAACAACCGGAAGTGGATTCTCAAAGCACTTGATGAAGGTCCTTATGTGTTTAAGAATTTCATTCTTGAAGGCTCGACAATACCACGATTGCAAACAGTATAGTGATCTTGAATGTGATGACTTAATGCTCCAGGATCTGAATATGGAAGTCATGAATATATACTACTTTCTATTCCTAATAGAGGATTTACAAATCTGTGGATGCTTGACACATTGGCCAAGATATGTGGAAACGAGTTGAACTTTTGATGAGGGAAAACTATACAAAACAAAGTTGGCAGAGAAACGCGTTAACGAACGATTTGATCATTGTTGCTGACCAGAGGGAATCACTTTTAGGGCTACAACCGTTTTGCTCAGTTAAGTGAAATGAGTATAGGAACGAAATAACATGAACTATTCCAACTTTTACAATTAACACAAAGTTTCTGAATAGAATTGCAACCGGAATGGTTTAAAAAAGTGACACACTTTCTTCTTGCTAACCAAATGACAGTGTATTCGGAACGATGAGCTTTTGATTATCTTCAACAATTTGAGAAACTGGTTAATGCATCAAGAGCAAAGAAGTTTTGAACAGCTCATTACCCTTTGGCTCTAGTAAGCCCAAACGGGTTTATCCACTCAGACAACATCATCTATTAAAGACAACGTTCCAATGTCAGTTGTTGATGTATGATTGATTGAGTACTAGCAGGGTGATGTTCACACAATTCTGAAGATCCTCTAGTCTCTGCGATGTTGCTACTTGCAAAATCCATTACTCAAAATTTCTCTAATCCAACAAATAATCATCTTCGTGCTTCATCTAACACCAGAAATCAAGCAATCATTCAAGGAGACAGGGTGAATATTCAAAGCAGGAATTCTGGTAATACTATAAAGAAATAACAACGACTTATGGTTCAAGAGGAAGCTGTTGAGGTAATTAATGCACTAAAAGAGACTGAAAATGTTCAAAGTACTCCCTTCGAACTCCATCTTTCAGGCCAATACTTCAACAGTCAATGCTACAAATGCATTGAAAAAGGACATTATGCAAGGAATTTATCCAAACCACGGGTTTCGTGACTCCAAAGTATTTCATGGAGCAAATGTGGCTGGGAAAACAGGATTGAAGCTGGCGCAATTCATACTATGATCAGAATTGATTTTTCACTTCCTGACGCATCAAGGATGGAATAAATTAAAGAACTCATTGCACACACATATGCTTAATGGCCAGAAATCCAACCAGTTGATCATACTTCGATGATGGCCAAGCTATGATTCTGCATTTTATAAGTGATGGTTACAATTTTCAACCATCGATGAGAAGTAATAAACCAATGTTATCCAACTCATACAAAATTATTAACATACCATAGGTGATATCAAATTAATAGAATATAATTTGATTCATTCAAGGAATGTTCATAGTGGCAGTGTTGAAAAGATACCACTGTTCCTGATCTATGGCTGTAAAAACTTGCTAAAATGCATATCAGGAAGCTGAAAAACAACAATATTTTGCTCACAAGTTCCAAAAACAAAACACGTATTTGACTAGTCAACTTGAGATGTATAAGGAACGAGTTCGGATTTTGGAAAACATAAACAAGGATAATAATTATCTTAACGAATTTCTTGAAGCTGATGAACGGGCAAAATGTTATAATAAAAAGACTCGTCTACAATTAGATTCATGAGCGAGATATCATTCGAGATCTCGAAAAACAACGAGATAAATTAGATTTAGATGTCAAAAATTACAAACGGAAAAATGAGGAATTACAAAAGACTCATTCAATTTTAAAAAGGCAAATGAGTGAAAAAGAGGATACTTATCATGATACTATTCTAGATCTTGAGGCCAAACTAAAAAAGAATGTTGATCTGATTTTGAAACTTGGTAATTCTTTACAAGGAATGTTTATGCTTGGACCAAAACCATTGTCTGTGTATGACCAACAATTAAAACATGGTTTGGGGTATCCGAATCCTTATACACTCAAGCAAGCAATTTCGAAGTGTCCAAAGTTATATGTTGCATCTAGTTTGGGTAATTTAGAAATTCCTTTGAATGTTAGAGATTCTGAGGACACTCTTGAGGATGCTTTCAAAAGTCAACAAAAAATGACAGAAAAAATGAATGATCCAATTGCTGTTGCAAACAAACAAAATTGTTGGACAATTAACTACAAAAAATTAAATGCGCTTTATAAAGATTTTGTTCCTCAAAAAGAGCTTTCTGTTGAGCAAAAATATTTTCCATCTTCTTCTATTCCCTCGGTTAAGATTCCGGTATCAAAAAATATGCCAAGTGAGTCACCTTTGATCAAAGAATTAGACAAGATAAAAGGTTGTTTTGAAAAGCTGTCTTTGCTAATACAACAGAACTGTAAAAGAGCAAGCATTTTTTACACATCACCGGCAGAAATACAAATCAATGATTTTTGTCAAGATCAAGTTAAACCAATTCTTAACGAGTTGAAGGTTTATCTTGAATTCTTTCGGAATCTATTTCAAAGGGATATAAAAGAAATGAAAGATGTTTTTGAGTCGACAGAAAGTGAGCTTGATGAACTAGAGAAGCAAAATGATTTGTTGAAAGATCAACTTTTGGAAGCATCACTCAAACATGATGTTGAGCTGTGTGTGTTGATTAATCATGAATGTGTAGATAAGATCTTAAATGCTGAACTTGAAAAAGTCAAAAAGAAATCTTTTGAGATTCAAGAGGGTTTGCAGGCAAGAATAAAAATTCTTGAAAAAGATGTTCAAAGATGTCAAAAGCAAAGTGTTGATTTTCAATTAAAGTTACAACATGAAAAAGAAAAACAAAAATGGGATTCAACTTTGAAAAATAAAAACACAAATCCTCTTGATTACTCTTGGATTTCAAGGATGGAGAAACTTGAGAATGAGAACGTGTCTTTGGAATTTAAAGTGCAATCTTTGATAAAAGAACGCGACAATGTCAAAATAGAATATCAAAAGCTTTTCGATTCAATAAAAAAGACACGGTCTCAAACTCAAAAAGAAATGGATGAATTAATTGTTCATGTTTCTGAGAAAACATATGCATATGGTGCTATTCGTGCTGAGAATCAGAATCTTTTATCTACCATATCTGAGTTAAAGACAAGATTGGAAAAAGTTGAAAAAGGTAAGTCTGTAAATATTAAGTTTGACAAAACAAATGGTTTTTAATCTCTTCTTTGTGTCACACCACTAAACAAACACGCTTTTCAAAAGAAAACGGATGTTCCCAAAACAGAAGAAACCCATGTTGTGTCAAAACTAGTCACTTTACAGACTTCACCTACCAAACAAATAGGGGCAACTCAAAACACAAATATCATTAGACCAGGAATGTACAGAGTTGTCACAACACAAGAATCACAAACAAACAAGACTAAAAGTGCTTTATCTTCTACAAGAATGAATGCTACATCTAGAGTTAGAAGACCAATGAGTAGAGATTCACATGTTGCGCACAGTGTTTTAGATAACTCTAAGAAAGCAGTAAAGAATGTAGCAGTTTATGTTAGGAAAAATAAGCAAACAGATAATATATCTGCAAATGTTATTTCGAATAAGGAGAATGTAATTGATGTTGATGTTGCAAACGCTTCTAAAGCGAAAACTTTGTTATGTGTTTCTTGTATGCAAAATGTGCTTATTCCTTGTCATGATAAATGTCTTGCAAAGCTTAAATTGAATGTGCGTTCGAATGTTCGTAGAACCTTCTTCACTAATTCTAGAACATCAAAATCTTCAGAAACTACTTTCGTAGCTCCTAAGACTAGGTTTTCTGAGAAAGAGACACAATCTAAGACTCTAGATACTACTTCTGTAGTTTCCAAATCTAAGATTGATGTAGAAAGTGCCTCAAAAGCTAAGGATAAGGTTTCTAGTGCGTCTAGGATAAAGAAAAGAAATTTGCGAGATAAACCGTTAAACACATTCATAAAGAACAAGATTCGAACAAGTAGAATTTGGCAAAAGTGGTTTGAATCACAACCAAATGTTATTTGGACTCCTGTCAGCGTAAAACCGAATGTTCATAATACTCGTTCATCTGAGAAACCATCGGTTTCAGTTAAGAAATGGGTAGTCAAATTGCCCAGTTGTCCATGTGTTGTCTCTTCTTGTGTTGCAGGTAGTTCAGATCGTTCTGTGGGTTGTTGACAGTGGTTGTTCAAAGCATATGACGGGTGATCGGTCACTATTGAGAAATTTCATTGAGAAATTCATGGGCACCGTTCGCTTTGGAAATGATAATTTTGCAGCAATCACAGGCTATGGCGATTATATACATGGCAATATCACTATTTGTCATGTATATTATGTTGAAGGTCTTGGACATAACCTCTTTAGCGTTGGACAATTTTGTGATGGAGATTTAGAAGTGGCTTTTCGTTCCAATACATGTTACGTACGAAATCTGGAAGGAGATGATTTGCTCACAGGTGGACGCGAATCTAATTTGTATACTATCTCCATTTCTGACATGGCTGCTTCTTCACCCGTTTGTCTCATGTCCAAAGCAACTTCAACAAAGTCATGGTTATGGCACCGAAGACTGTCACATCTTAATTTTGGTACCATAAACGATCTTACCAGACTTGACTTGGTTGACGGTCTACCAAAGTTCAAATATGGAAAGGATCACCTTTGTTCTGCTTGTGAAAGGGGAAAAAGCAAGAAAGCTTCTCATCCACCTAAATTGGTTCCAAGTGATCACTCCAAATTGGAATTACTTCATATGGATTTATGCGGTCCAATGAGGGTAGCTTCGATCAATGGAAAGAAGTATATTCTTGTGATAGTGGATGATTTTTCTAGATATACATGGGTTTATTTTCTTCGCTCGAAAGATGAAACTCCAGAGATCATCAAGAAATTCATTGCTCAAGCTCAATTGAATTACAAAGCCAAAGTTTGAGATTCGTTACATGGACAATTGTACTCGAATTAAAAAAACCAACTTCTTAAAGCTCATTATGAAAAGTTAGGCATCATGCAACAATTTTCAATTGCTCGAACACCTCAGCAAATTAGAGTAGTTAAAAGACGTAATCGTACTCTTGTTGAGGCCTGGCTCGACAAGCTTATCTTTTCTCGGTTACCTAAATTTCTTTAGGCTGAAGCAGTTGGCTACAGCTTGTTTTAACTCAAATCGGTTCATATCATCCATCACGATACAACAAAACACTTATGAGCTTTTACGCGATCAGTAAACCGAATTATTGCATTATTTTCTTGTATTTGGTTCATTTGCTTATCCAACGATTAACGAGATGATCTTGGGAAAAATGAAAACCAAAAAGCAGGGACATTGGGAGTGTTTATTGGTTATTCAGGGAAACATCAACAGCTTTCGAATTTATAAACCGACAAGAACAAAAATGATAATGGAGCACTATTCATGTCAAAGGGTTTAAAACGTGCTCACAGGCAATGGTTCTAAACACGATTGTTAGAACTACCCGAGCTTCTAACGATTCAATAATCTTGAATTCACAGCCAGGGACACAATGAATTACTCCATCCAAAGGAAGGGATTTAGATAATTTGTTCTGTCCAATGTTTGAAGAATATTATGAGCTAGAAGTTTCTGATACACCAATCTATTTCACTGCCTTAACTGACAAGTTCATAAGACGTCATCTTTCCACCTCTTCAATCATTTTTGGACACGATGAGTGCTCCTCCTCACTGTTGTCACTACATCTGACGAACAAACTTCTCGAATCTCTTTGACAAGGCTTGATGATTGTTACATCAAGAAGGTACTTGCTAATTTTGATGGTTGCACAATTTGTTCCATATATCCTCCAAGTTATGAAGAAATGAGTCATCTACAACGCGCTCTAGAACCATAAATGTTGCGAATTTTTACCAAGTACAACCTCAACTCACTTTTGGACAAAAATTAATCCTTTTGACAAGTTATTGGTGACCCATCCAAACCTGTCATGACTCGCCAACGGTTACACACAGATTCTGAGGTATGCATGTATGCACTTAACCATCCAGTCAATTGAACCAAAGGAATAATCAAGAAGCTATTGCAGATTCATGTTAGATTGAGTTCTTATGCAGATGAGTTGAATCAATTTGTTGAGACTTCAAGATTGGGAAATCGTTCCTTACGACCAAGAAGGAATGAATATTATTGCTCTCAAATGGCTTTGGAAGAATAAGTGTGATGCTAAAAATATTGTGGTTCGGAACAAAACTCGTCTTGTGGCAAGAAGGCATTGATTTTGAAGAGTCATTTGCTCATGTTGCTCGTCTTGAGGTTGTTCGGATGTTTATTGCTTATGATGCTCATAAGAATATCACTATCTTTCAAATGGATGTCAAAACGGCTTTTCTCAATGGTCCTTTAAAAGAAGAAGTCTATGTCAGCCAACCTGAAGGGTTTATCGATCCAGAATTCCCAGATCACGTCTACAGGTTGAAAAAAGCTCTATACGGTCTTAAGCAAGCACCTCGTGCATGGTATGACAAATTATCGTCTTTTCTAATTGAACATGGGTTCACTAAAGGTATTATTGACCCGACTTTGTTCACACGACGTCACCGGGGAGACATATTACTTGTTCAAGTATATGTTGATGACATTATTTTTGGATCAACGAATCCAGATTTTTCAAAACGTTTTGCAAATCTAATGAAAAATAATTTTGAAATGTCGATGATGGGTGAACTAAAGTTCTTTCTTGGACTTCAAGTTCATCAATCTTCCCGTGGCATATTCATAAGTCAGTCACAATACGTAATTGAATTGTTAAAGAAACATGGTCTGGATGAGTGTGTCTCCATGAGTACACCTATGGCAACTGAGAGGCTGGATGCTGATTTACAAGGCACTCCTACTGATCAAATGACTTATCGTCGTATGATAGGAGGGCTTATGTACCTAACAGTTCCATGTCAAACCTGACATTGCTTTTGCTACTTTTGTATGTGCTTGATATCAAGCACGTCCTATGGTCAAACACCTCAAAGAGGTTAAACGGATCTTTTGGTACCTGAGACAGTCCTATAACATGGGCCTATGGTATCCGAAGGATTCCGGATTTGAACTAATTGCCTATTCAGATGCGGACCATGCAGGATGTAAAGATGATTGTAAAAGCACATCAGGAGGATTGCAATTTCTAGGTGGAAAGCTCGTGAGTTGGAGTTCAAAGAAACAAGATTGTACTGCGATGTCTACTGCTGAGGCTAAATATGTTTCCTTGTCTGCATGCTGTGCACAAGTAATCTGGAGTCTCTGTCACAACTCTTGGAACTTGGATACAAATACAACGGTTCCGATTGCGTACTGTGATTCCAAGAGTGCCATTGCTATTTCATGCAATCTGGTCCAACATTCTAAGACTAAGCACATTGACATCCGGTATCATTTTATTAAAGAACATGTTGAGAAGGGTACTGTGGAAATTTACTTTGTAGAGACAGAATACCAACTTGCGGATCTTTTTACTAAGGCGCTTCCAAAAGAACGCTTTGAGTATCTAGTTCATCGCATTTGGTATGAGATGTATGACTCCAACTCAGTTGGAAAGCCTGCCAAAGTTATCTTCTTGAGAAGTTCATACATCAAAAACATGAAAATAAATTTTTCAAAAACAAAAGAAAAGATTTGACATATTTAAAAAAAATTAATAATAATTTAATAAGATCACATGATTAGATTCATGATTCCAAGTTTTTATAATAAGCTTTCAAATTGAAAATACGGAATCATGATCTAAGGGGGAGTTCTTAAATTTTCCATTCACATACATCATTTTGGAAATAAAATAAAAACAATGATCTCTCACAAAGACTGAATTTGAAAAACGTTATAGTTTCAAGGGGGAGTTTTTATTTAAGCATTTTTATTTTCGGACTAAGTTCTTTACATGATTTCATTTCAAGGGGGAGTTTTTGACAAAAATTCATTATTCAAGGGGGAGTTTGTGAAAAATTGAAAAACAAATCGAAAATGATAATCACAGGGGCTAAATGTGTCAATTTTCAAAAAAAAATCGGTGGCTATAAAAGGAGGAAAAATTTTCATTTCATTTTTTCTATTACCGAATCCATTTACCGAGTTTGAGAAGAAATTCATTCCAATCTTTTTGAGTTCATTACAACGATTTCGATTACTTTTCTTTCTCAAACGTAAGTGGGTGAGAATAATCAAACTGTTAATTGATGATTATGTATTATCGAGCTTAAACTCGGTAATATTGAAGATTACCGAGTTTAGGTGTCATCGAGTTTTTGTCAATAATTAAACATCAAGGTTGATAATATGCATAGATTCAGTGAAAAAATGTGATGAATAGCCTAGACATGATTAACCATTAGTTTAAATTGAAATTCGGATGTGTATCATGTTTACCGAGTTTGATGTTTATCGAGTTTAATTGACTTCAGGTGGTAATCCGAGAGTGATAATATAATACAATGGATTGAATTTGGTTTTGTCAAAAAGAATCATTGTTTGTGAAACTCAGTAATAGTCAAAAAGTCAAACTCGGAAAGGTCAAAAAGTCAAACTCGGAAAGGTCAAAAAGTCAAATTCAGTGATACTAAAAAGTCAAAATTCAGTGAAAGTTCGTTTGTGGAAACGTGAAGGTGTTTTGAGAATGAAATAATGTTGATGATTCATGATTATGATGTTTAATGCTTAAATGTCTGTGGCATAATAAGATCAGTTTCTCAAGTGTGGTGAATAATTTTGGCAAAGAAATCAAGTTTTTATGAATTCTAAGCTTTGAGTCAGAAATATCTATTCGTAATTGTTTAAGTGGACTAAGTCATGTCCGGTTTAGGCCGTTTTCTGCAATGAACAGAATGAGGAGTGAGTGACTTAGTGTCCATTCAATTATTGAATTAGATATGTTTGTCTTCATTGTTTAGGATTCATGACAAAAAGTGAAAGAAAAAGTTTTTATGACTTGAATCTGTTAATCCAAATCTCAATTGTTTAAATGGACTAAGTCATGTCCGGCTTCGGCCGTTTTCTGCAATGAACAGAATGAGGAGAGAGTGTCTTAGTGTCCATTCAGTTGAGGGTTTGAGATTACTTGATTCTATGTTATCATTATAAAGAAAGTTTTTGTCAAAAGATTTCTGGAAAAAGTTCTCAAAATCTGTTATTGTGTCAAAATGATACTCTTTCACAAAACAATTTTAAGAAGTTGAATGATTTCTCTTTAATTTTTCATAAAAGAGTCTTGATTTAAATCAAAAGAGAAATTTTCATCATTCTTGAAAGAGTATCATGTCACAAACAATTTCTGGTGAGGATATTCTAAAAACAGAAAGAGAGAGCTAAATCCATACGCGAAAAAGCAAATCAAAAGTGTGTTCGAAAAAGAATTGCCTGAACACACAAAAATGGTAAATCAAAAGAATAAAGCGTATGGCATGTGCTAGAAAAAGCAAGAACGAGCACATGGGAAAGAAACTGATCAAAAATATGTTCAAAAAGAATTGCCAGAACATATAAAACAGACAGAGTGGAAAAAGACAAAAATGTCAAATGAATTGCTTGTTATCTAATATCTCAATTGTATTCATTCAGTAATCATCATGGCACAACAACAACATGCAGCTGATGTTCATCCAGATGAACTGTGTCCTCCGAACAAGAGATATGATCTTATGGATGCTAACAAGAAAGTTGATCTTGATCATGTGCAATGTCCGCCAGAAAGCAAAATTCTGACGAATATCATCAAGAATCATCCATTACGATTCAGCATTGCAGCTTCTTCATCCGTTCCATGGATTTATATGGCACAGTTCTGGCATACTTTAAAGGAAGACGGATCAAAGTATCGGCTCAGGTTTATGCTGGACAAGACAGAACTCACTCTTACACTGGATGACTTCAGACAAATCTTTCATCTTCTACTAGCAACTGTCAACAATCATAATTTATTCGTGCCACCACCATCATTTTCTGACAATGATCCATTCTACAAGCAAGTATTGGGATTTACAATGGAGTTAAAGACACAATCGAATTTCAAGACTACTGGTCTTCTGCAGCCATGGCAAACGTTATGCAAAATGATCTCCAAATGCTTAACAGCACGTGTCACTGGATGGGACCAACCGCCGTTGCAGATAATGCAAATTATGTATTGCTTTGTAAATAACATTCATGTGGATTATGCGGAGTTACTATGGGAAGGACACTACTATTCGCTTCATCATCCAACATCTTTGATTCCATATCCAAGATTTACAAAGATCATTGTCAGTCACTACATGACTATCTTTCTTGACATCTCAAGACGTGCTCGAGACATGTATCACAACTTGCAAGATGATGATATCATGAAGAATATTTTTAACTCAGGAAGACACAAAAACAAAGTTGGAATACAGATACCAGCTTGGATGATCACTGATGAAATGAAGCAAACGGAGCATTATCGGATGTATGCAGAGGTGTTTGGGATAGATGTTCCTCTGACTCATTCACAGTCGACTGAGTCTACCCACGGAACGCATAGGACAACTAGCACCCCTAGGTCACCTAACCCTGATAAGGAAGCCGTAGAGTCAAGTGCTCCAAGACGATCAACTGTGATTCGTCTTCGTATTCCTGAAAGGAGATCCACACGTCTTACACCACCAGCTCCAATGCCAATTGTTGACAAAGCAGATGCGATGATTTTATAAGATACATTACAAGTTAGTCTTGCTGAGCATAAAAGTCGTGAGGAGCAGGAAGCAAGAGAAAATGTGGCACTGGTTGATGAGCACTTAGCATCTAAAGAAATTGAAAAGATGGTGGATGGACAAGATATTGTTGATGATAGTTCAATCCATAAGAATGATGAACCAAATATTCTCGGCACTAGGATAGAGCCCAGGAGTAATAAGGAAAGTCCTGAGGTGTAGCTTACTAAGGAGACTCCAGTGGTGGAGATTACTAACGTTGTTATACCAGTGAATGTAAATGATGATAATGAAGAAATAACTGATGAGGCGTATGAGTTAAAGAGAAGAGAGAAAGGGAAACTTGTAGAGGAGACTAGGAATTCACCAATCCCTACACCAATTAGATCTCTTAGGATTCATACTAATCTCGTATCTTCGGACAAGGAATTCACAATCCCACACTAATTAGATCTCCTGGCTTACATTCTAATCTCGTTATCCTTCGTGATACGAGAAGAAACTCCAAAGAATTGACGGCTACTCATACTACATCATCATCAAGTTCCCACAAAAAAGGTTAACTAAAAATGAATTAACTTCTATCATTGTTCAATGACAACAACTCTCGCTTCAAACACTACAAGAGCTTCTTTTTAGAGTTACATTGACGTTATGGTTACTTGTTTGACATCTACGGGCGAAGGTTCATGCAAGGACGGCATTATATCGATACATTGTGATAATCTTCATGATGTAATGGTGAGACATTAGCCATCTGTGGTAGATAAAACACTTCAAAGGCGCCAGTTATGATAAGCAAGTTCTCTGAACCAAGTTCAAAATCAGTTCAGTGTCTGTTTTGGGAAGGGTGATTTCTGGAGAGGTACAAGGCTAAAAAAGAGACAGAAAGATTGATTGCTAACGCTAATTATGCGGAAACATGGAAAATATTCAACTCAAAATTCGACACAATTGAGAATGCAATTGGACAATGTCATTTCCTTCTCAAGTTAGATGCATCCGTAGAAGTTATATGTCTGGCCAAATTTTCATGTTCATCCGGCTCAATCACAAACATCCTCAGTTCCAGTTCACAATATCAATGTTACTTGCTATGAAAGTGACTCACTTGCCATAACACGACATAGGAAATATGGTTGGCTCTCCAGATGAAGTTTGAAGAAATACTGGGTACCACAAACTGCAGTAGAACTTCCTGTCGTTCGCCAAGAGATCAGGGGTCGATCTCCCCTCCCCACCCTTCCCCCCCCCCACCCCCCCTCCCCCCCCCCCCCCACTTCCCCCCCCCCCCCCCCCCCCCCCCCCCCCCATATGATGATGCTCATATTGAGGGGAGATAGGGCAAAGCGACAGAAGACATCGAAAGTTGACGCTTATGTGTCTGGAGAGTCATCGTCTGGACAAGTTTTTCAAGAGGAACAAGCTCCATCAATTCTCATGTAATTCAAGAGCAAGATGATGATATGATTTTTGGATGAACTCATATTGCTTAGATGATAGATCCCCCCGAAATACCGGAGCAAGTGTCACAATATATTCTGGAAGAAGTATCGCTGATCATTGATGAAGCTAAGCTGAGACAGCTGGCTGATGGATGTGAGCAGAGATGTACTTAGGAGCTGAGCATCAGTAATACATTGCTCAGGATGAGAATTTCTTGAAGAGTGACTTGTCTGGGAGAGAGAATAGAAATTATTTTGTCTCTCACATCTACGGAAAAGGACCACCATTAGTTTAGCTGTCAAACAAGATCCTGAAGCTTCCAACGTTATCTCTGATTAAACAAAGGACCTTTATTATTTTGAAGAAAGGAGAAATTCTGGACGAGAGATTAGTCTTGTCACTTCACAAGTTTCCTGCGGTTATTTTTAATGATGATGATATTGAAGAACGAACTTCCAGATGGGTGAATAATTGTGTTCGAAAGTTTAATCCTTATACTCGCTATGGTGTTGAACATTAGAAGAATCCTCATACGAAGATTTTAATACGGAAAACAGGAAGGGGAAAAGCCTGGGAAGGAAAACCAAAAGGAAGAGGTTTATTCGAATCAAAGATTAATCAAGTTGTCAAGACTCATACTGGGAATTAGGCAATGAACACATGTTTATTCACAGAGATATCGCAAAGGAAGATGCTAATAAGTAACCTGTGTCAATAAATGAGCCAGACTATAAGATCTCAATAAGAATGATATTGAGGACATATAACTTGTAGATTATGAATGCAAATGGTACCGGATATGCAGATATCCGGATTTGCTATGGTCTTTATCAGTATTCAATAGCAGTAAAGATATGGGAAAGAGTGGCATTGACTTCCAACTTAGATTGAAAGCTATCAAAAGAAGGTCATCTCACTGCACAAACAATGACTTTTCCTAAGATTGAAGATCATTGAAATGTTCTTATCAATCTATGAGCCTCTGCAAGGAATTTTTACAGAAAATAGCAAGAAAGAGAACGGATGATGAGACCATTCAGAGATCCATAAATTTTTGTGAATTGCAACGGTAAATTATAGTGTTAGGATGGTCTGAGAGTTATATATAATGATATCAAGTATGGGTTATGTACAAAAAGATCTCACTAAAGATGAAGAGAGTACTTGAAGTTGGTTTGAGAACGATTAAAAGCATCGTCGACGCGATGGAGGAAGAAGGGAGATGTATCGTGAATGAAAGGACCACTTGGGGACCATGAGAGAACGCCCTGATAAATGACCCTGTATGAGGGAGAAGTTAGGATCATTAAAAAGTGTCGAGTATGTGATTTTGCTGTTATTTGTCTTAGTCTTTTTTATGAATACTGTCAAAGTAGTTTTTCTAGGTGTATTATGCTAAAAGAAATGAAATAGCATAATTACCAAAGTTAGGGATTGAAGTGATCAGTTTAGGAAAAATAAAGGAGGAAGCCTCTTCCCTCACTATAAATTACCCCTTAATCTCATTAGAGGGTGATGCCTTGTAACTAATTCTTCCATTTTCCCTCATTTTAATATCATTTGAAATGTGAATTTTGCCATACCTCTCATCTTCTCTCAATGCTTCCATGATCGTATGTTTGTTCCAGTAAACGCGACTATCAAGATACTAACCAATTCTTTACCAATTAAGTAGAACGTTATCTTGATCCAAGGGTCACCCCCCAATTAGTTTGGGGGGGGGGGGGGTCTGGTCCAACTAAGCTCACAATTTAAAGGCAAAGATAGGTCGTTATTTGTGATCTTATTGATCTAGATGTATAAATCACTATATGGAGAGCCATCCTGGCATCTAGATTACTTGGTCCGTATCACTAGATCCAGTTGAATGATAGGTCGCATACAAAAGCACGTAAACAAGTATGATGAAAACTTAAACCAATAACTTCAACGATAAATTAAGCAACAAGAAACCCCCCAATACCAAACATCAAATCTTCATAAACAATGGATCATACCCGAGGTATTAGCCTACAACGGGTCATAATCACATAAAAAGTAATTATTTACCAGGTAAAGCTAACCGAGCGTTAACGAATGATACCAAAAAATGAATGATTACAAGAGTATATGGCATTTACAACAGTTGTCTCCTATGGAATTAGATAACGTTGCTCGATCTCTTCTGCTTTTTTCTCTCTGAAAATGAGACTTTTGTGGGGTTTTTTTTTTAAACTAAACAGGGTAATTTTTTCGAGAATATGATTTAGCACACTTAAAACTCGTTTTTGAGTTTTCTATTTATAAGGTCTGGAATCGGGTCGATACTGTTGTATCTAAAGTCTTGGGATAGCGTATGGGGGTTCTTGGGTTAGGGGGACCACGTTCGATATCTTCCAGAATACTTCACTTCTATAATCTTGAATACGCCGTATTGATAATTCTAGGTCGGCGTTATTGATCTTGTTCTTCGTGATCTTTAATGAAGTAGTTAGTTGGCAAGATACGCGAATCTGCCTTGATGGATACGGTATGTGGTATGTCCGAATAGTTAATCTTTAAAATACTCTCCGTTTAAGCTCCAGATTGCGTCCCTTTTGTTAACTTTTTACATCCAAGTACTACATTTATTACTGCAATTCTCATAATTACAAACGATTAAGTAACAATTCTCTTGAATACATTATACAAAGTGGGTTAATTAATGGCCTAAATGATGTTTATAAACATTATTTGATAGTCACTCAAATATCCCTCTACTGAATCTACTTGTCCTCAGTAGCCTTTAGAAGTTTACAAAAAATGATATCCTAAGGATTTTTTCCGTAAAAAGTTATTTATTTTGATCTATTACAAGTACACAACCAAAAATCTCACGAAATGTAGATGAAACTCACACTCAAATCCACTCAAATCATCAACTTATTTATGTGGTTAACATGTAATAATTGCTCGATGTGTCGAGTATTCTATTAAAAAACTTGGAAGCGTAGGAATATCACATCTATACCACTAGAGCTAAGAGTAACAAGTTGATAAAGGTATAATATGGGTTTTTATATTACGGTTAGGGTTGATCATTCTACACATCTTTCACAAAAGTACACACCAATAAGGCAGTTGAGCACACAGATGCCCGTAACGCCGGGAATAGATGTGTGTTCGATCAATCCTTATTTCGATTTTAACCAAGGGTTAGGATGAAGAATGATATAGGGTATGGGATCTTCTAACTTTCACAATAGTATAAACCAACAAGTCAGCTAAGGAATGCCTACATGGCCATAACGAGGAATAGAACATGCCTGCACGATCACATCCTCATTCGCGTTAAAACCCTTGGTAATGATTAGGAAAGGGAAATAAATTGTGTTAATAAAAAATTACGAAGGCAACTAGATTAAAAGTCTTAAGAAACAAGTTGCTCGACTTTTTTCTGACGTTACAATTGTCAAGACACAACTATTTAAGACTCTCTTAATCATCGATAAAAACAAAAACCTAAGTTGGCGTTCCCATAACGGTCAACTTCCTAATCATCCCATACTTTACATACTTTACAAGATAAGTGGTGATATCTACCACTTTATACAAAACTTTACATCGTTGATTTATAAAACGTGTCAACGAATAATCGATCCCTTCAAATAATTCCTTCGGTAATGCTTTTTGCGAAACGATTATCTTCAAACTTTCCTTCTCTTTTTATGTTGCGATTTTATAATTTTTTTGATTTTTTTTTCATAACAATAACTACGAATCCTCCGGTGTAATTTCCCATTGCAACGATCATTAATAATTTGGATAATTCCTTCGATATTCTTCATTCTCAGAAGTACCAAGATTTTGTGATGGTAGTTAAAAATAAATGAGGTTTGACTCTTTCTACATTCCATGTGCAATGTGCAAAATTTTCTTCCAACCGTCGAGTATCTCTGATAGAAATGACACACGATCTTGGGAAAAATAACCCAAATAAACTTCTTACCACTTTAAGCAACTAGCAAAATGCTAAAATGACTTAATCTAACATGGTAGGCTAAGGTGTAAAGGTGTAACGAAATAAATAGTTGGTGTAATTCCTAAAGGATTAGCTCTACGGGTTGTTCTAAAGGTATCTTACTCTTATAGTGAGAGTAAACAAAGAGTTTATACGAGGGTTAACTAACCAGTGTAGTTAGTTAATAAATAACATGCATAGGCTTTTTGGGTGTAATCCTAAAAATTTACCAATTTAACAAGTTTTAACTCTATCTAAATTCCATATTCCTCATCACTGTTGATTCTCGAGTGATATACCAAGCCAAGTTCTAAAGTCTACAACATCACCGACACACTCATATTTTTGTACAATTTAGGTAAATTTGGAAACTGAAATAGGTTAAATTCCTCCACCAATATCTTAATAAGGGTTTGTTGTGCGCAGGTTATTTAACAAGTTAAATTTCCAAAGTATGCTTGAAAAAAAAAATTAAATTTTCAAGCAATTTTTATATGAAACTAGGACAAGTATAATTCTAAATTCATCCCCACTTGAAATTATACAAAGTCCTCGTTGTATGAATAAAACATTAAAAAACAGGAAATTAAAAAGAATTAGAATGAGAAACTCCCCTGATATTTGCTCGGTAGTGATTCTCCATGAAGATTTATTGAGCAAGAATTAGTGTTGAACAACCATCTTGGGTTTTTAAGACTCCAACACTTCAAGATTTCCAGATTTGTAAATTCTCCACCAACATTCGTTGATTTCCTTTCAAAGGTCTATTTAAAATTTGAGGAAATATGCATTCCTAATTCTTTTGGTACCTAGGTTTAATTTAAATTAACTAAATAACTCAGTCAGGGACGACTCTTAGCCGTATCATAAAACTAGAATACGCCGTATAAAGACCTGTAAAAAGTATCTAAATACGGGCCAGTCTGCCGAATATGCCGTATCATGTGCATGAATACACCGTATGGACAGAACTGACAATAATGTTTTAAAGTGCATAAAATAAAGTCTGATAACGTCCAGACATTCAATACGCCGTATGGTATAGAGCGGATATGTCGTATTGATGTCTGAGAAAATAGACTCGATAAAATAAATACATCGGGTGACTCGGGAAGGAGAGCACTTTTGTTTACAGCGAATCTTTTTAAGTTAGACTTTTCTCCAGCTTCCTTCACTTGGTGCGCGTCACCTTCCATCCGTTGTCCTTTTTCTAAAAAATTTCTTGGTAGATTTTGGACATGCCATCTTCGTTTCTTTCCCAAGCATCATATTCACATCTTCTTATAGCAATGTATTCTTCGTTAGGTCCAAGTGAGTAAGCTTTTTTATAGCTTCAAACTTTTTGCTTTGTTTCAATTTTTGTTAGGTTGCTCATCAATATAATTGGATGTATCGTCGCATTTGCGCTTCGCCTGACTTCGTTCATTTCTTCTTTCAACGTTGTTCATTTCATGCATTTTCAGACAAGGTTGAAAGACGAGAAGTCGTAGTAGTTATTATTACTACTTAAGATGTTGTCATCCATTCGTCTTTTATTCCAACTTCCATTCAACCAAGCATGGAATAATACCTTTTTAGTTCTTCCGTCTACTTTCATATTATTTTCGAATGATGAATTTACTCGTGATATGAATTGACAATAGTGGATAAATCCCCTAATAATCTCCTTGTCAACATTTCTTCTTCTCCATGTATGATTCGGGATAAAAATTTCCAAAAAGAATTTCAAAATGTTCTTCCCAAACGGTGAATTTTCCTTCCCTCTCATTTATCCACATTGTCGTTGCGGAATCAGCCCGCGAGAAAGAAAGGGAAAAAACCTTCATGCGCGTTGCACTGGGAACTCTCACACCAGGAATGTTGATTAAATCAAGCATTTCAAGCACCTTAGCAATGTGGTCCATTACGTCTTCATGAAGCATTACGTGGTATGTATTCTTTTGCAATTCCATCAAAAATTCCTTGCTTAGTTCAATGTTTATATCGTTAATGGTATTAGAAAGATTTGATTCAGTTTGAGCTTTCTCTACGCATTCCTTTGAAATTAGTTCAGCCGTGACTTCTTAGAGTATCTTCTTCAGTCGAATAGCTCTGATAAGTATGTTCTGTAACAAGGGTAAAAATATCAGTAGGATTTGCTCTGGAGAAAGATAGGAAATTAAGCACGGAAACCAAATACAAAAATTCAGTTTCTGATTTTGTATCAGATGATCGATATGACGTATTCAATAGAACTTAATACGCCGTATTAAACTTTTTTTTATCACTACAATTATTTACCGCTAGGAATTTTCGCCGCTTTGCGCGGGTACTCGTCTAGTCTAAATAATTCATTTAACATGTTTGAATTTGGCTCAAAAGCCGGATAAATTCCCCTACACTTATTGTTTGTAAAATACCTTTGATTGAAATTAAGACGAAGTTACAGACAAACAAAGCATGATTACAAACTAATTCAAACATAATAAACAAACTATAAAGAATTAAAACACACAAGACACTCCTAATATGCGATAAAAGTAAACATTGGGTTGCCTCCCAAAAAGTGCTTGTTTTTGTTAGAGTCACGAGCCTGACTCTACCCTCATTTAACAGATAAATGGGAAGGTTCCTCTACACTTGAGTTCAAGTGCGGGTGATAATAATGGTACATACCATCGTGATGAGAAGGAGCCATATGTTAAGAAATTTGTTGTTGAAGAATAGACTCTAAACGGTGTGCTTCTGAAATTCTTACATCTCTTACTTATTTGGCTCTAACTATCAATTAACTAAAGTTCTTTTCTAGAGGGAGAAACTTCCTTAGATTATATCCCCATCTATCATCAAATAATCTCCTAATTTGAAATATCAACACCTGGGATGCACTTTTTCCTAATAAACTGGTTTAAAGTCCGATAATGTCTCTTAGGGTCATTTCAACTGGGTTTAATAACTATACATAACCTTAGGATAGGAATTTGCACGTGAGGTGAAGGCATTATAGTGTTTTTGAGTTGATAAATAATTACTACCTTCATCTAGAAACTATCGGACTATGTGGTTTGATGGGTGGTCGGGGTCCTTATTACGTCTCCCAGACTTAACATCTAAGGGATGGACTATTAAATAACGGTTCGAGCCTTCGGTCATCAAAAATCAGGGAACTTTCCTAGAACTAAGAGGAGTGTTGTGATTACAATTCAAGCCTACTTCCTCTAGTTTTGTTTCGTTCAAAGGTTCTATCTCTATTGGGGTTCTTATAGTTTCATCTACTTCTTCCGGGTGAGTCACAGGCGGTGTGGCTTCCTCAAATGATGGTGGGACTTGTGGGGTAGTTTGTGGGTTCGGATTTTATACTTTGTCCCATGATATATTCCTATGCATCTTAACCCAAACATTTTCATTTCCAAATAATCTTTTTTGCATGAACATTCAAATTTTCTATTTCATGTTCAGAAATAATGTTTGGTGGGTTGTCCCATTCTTTTTGGCCCTGGGCAAAATTTTCAATGGTTTCCCATGCCTCTTCACCACTTAACTCCCTAACGTTCCCGTCTGCTGCAAAGTCAAGGCCCATTTGGGTATATTAGTCAACGTGATGATAAAAGAATTGAACAAGGGACCATAAATCGAGGCCATGATGAGGGACTCTTTAGATTAAGTTTTTGAAACGAGTCTACGATGTAGATAGTTCATTTGAGGTTGTTGAAAAACACAATGTATATCTTTGGAAATGGGGAAGGAGTGTTTGTAGAGGGGTTTCGAAGGGTGCGGCCCGGTGGTCTTTCAACATCATGATGGTGTACGAAAGAGTGATTTACAAAATAAGGGCACAAAGAAAAGATAGACTTGAGAAAGGCTAATATACGAAAATTAAATTTCACTTGAAGGGATTAAGCGAGTAGAACTAAGCTAAACTAATGATCAAAACCTAAACTATTCCCGAGATGCGGGCGCTAAAAACTCGTTGTGAGGTTGTCGTTAGGACTTTACACGAGGAAGTTTTAAACTTCTAGGCAGGCTCTTATCGTTGTAGTGTAGTTGGGCAAGACTCGAAGTTGTTTATCGTTCACTGAGATATAGGTGGGAAGGTTGGATTCACGGTCTAACAGAATTCTAGAGGGTTGAGAGAAGTTTATTTTTGTATTTAGTATTTTTGGACAGGAGATGGTATTCATATAATTGCGATGAGAGGTTTTGTTTTAGTATTAAACTAATTAGTAATTAAACTAATGGGTGAAACACATGAGATAAAAGATTGTGTCTATATAATATGAGTATTCTTCCTAGATTGCTTTCTCCTAGTGTTGTATGCCTTGTTCACATTGTGTTTGATCATGTATTTTTTCCTAAAGGATGAACGAATTACACGAACCCGCCATCTACTTAGTATGCTGCTAGAGCAACGCACATGCAAGGTAGTATGAAGACTATTACATGGCCTCTAGGAGTTTACCAAGTGCATGTGAAATACATTAAAAGTGGATCAACCATATTAGGGGGTAAGGTAGTATGAAGACTGTTACCCGATGGTCTTCCTGTTACACAATTCACGATTCGTTAGATATCGAATAGCAGATTTATGAAGAAGCTGGTTTTTTAAGCCCTTACGTGCAATCCATCACAAGAGGGCAATCCACTAAGATCTACATTATAGGTTTCCTACAATCATAAAATTAAACAACAATAGGAGGTTTAGCAAAGCTCTGTTAAAGATTAAAGCTAAGACCAATAGATAAACAAAACTCTAGACATATTGAATGATTAAGTAAACCTTACTTGATTAAAATATGAATTGGAAGAAGTACAATAGGGGTTTTAGGCCCTAAAATCGTCTCCTACAGCTGCTAAACGAACTAGGGTTCGTACCCTCTTTTTATTCTAAACTTACACCCTCAAAACCCTAAATTCGGGTTTGTATATATAAGAAAATCGACGCGACGGCGTCGAGTTTTAATCGTGATGCCGTCGTAAAATAAATCTTCTAGATCTGCATTTGAGTCGGTGCGGGCTGACGCCGTCTTGAAATATGTAACGCCGTCACTTGATGAGTTATGACGGCGTCGTGTATGGCTTGTGACGTCGTCTCCAGGCTCTGTGAGCACAAATCTTCAAGAGTTTTGGTGTTGGTTTGTAATCTCGTTCGTTTCTTCTCTAAATGAGCCCAAGTCACGTGTAATTCATCCAAATTTCTTCCAAATGAGAAATACCTGAAAAGGAACGATTAAGTACCTATTTTAGGCATAAACACAGGATTTTGGGGGTTAAACGACCACAACAAAGTGTATAAAATAACACCTCATCAAATACCCCTACACTTGGGATTTGCTTGTCCTCAAGCAAATGGGCTTTTCTATCTAGACAATAACAATATGAGGGGTCATTTTACCTACTCTTTAAACATATTCTACAACACAACTTTCTATACCTCGTAATTAAAAGTACAGAAAGTATATACTAGCACCTCACATAAGTGTTTGGGATTCTCTCTTTTGTAACACCCCTAAATTTGGGTTGCAGCGGAATTGTTGAATATCCGAGGGCGTTACTTCATAGATCAATAGCACAAGATATGAGAACGACTACTAAACGTGTCGTTTTAAAAAGATACATTGGATTAACCAAATACTTGTTCATTACATAAGCTCATGGCTTCAAATTGTTCGACAATATAAGTAAATATTTCGATTTATAACAAATGTTCTCAAAATGTAATACGCTCCAAATCTTTAGTATTGACTCTCCAAAGAGTGACTCCTAATGTATCTTGGCACCTCGTGCCTTATTGACCTGAGAAAAACATGCTTAAAATGTCAACATAAAGTTGGTGAATTCATACATCTCTTTCCTTTTTTTTCTTTTCTCATCTTTAAGTCCATAATACATCACAATGAGGTTAATAACATGAACCCCTACACTTGAGCCTTTTACATGCTCGATATTTACAATCTAAACTATTGACCCGTTTTGAGATGGATTCAAATAATATGAGGATATATCAGTTTAACAAACATATGGGGGTATTGACTTAAACTTTCTTCCCCATTCTTCCGCGAAATAAATATACCCATGAATCTCAATCGCCCCCAAAACTGTTATTACAAGTAAAAGGACTTATCAACATTACTCCAAATAATTAACTTAGTTTAAATTACAAGTAATGTACTAAAGGTGAGTACATAAAGGTAGCTAAGGCTTATTGGGTGTAACGAATGGTTTAAATGTTCAATGCTCTGTCATTAATAGTCTGGATTAAACCAGAAAATTACGAGACCGTGAAAAATGTAAGGCTCGAAGGGCTGAACAAGGGTAATCCTGGCACTAAATTGATGCATGGCAAGGTGTAGGGAAATATATATGAACGGTGTGACAATCCATAACAATACAGGTTAAAAACATGGTAATCCTAATGCCTCTTATCAAGCAACTCCCTAATACATACTTATAGGCGTCTCGGATGCATCACTAAAACAAGTTCTAGAATTTATTAGTGCAACCGGTACACTCATAAGATAATCATACTAACACCAACAAACCAGAAAAGGCGACGAAGACCACACTTACACATTCGAATACTGAATAGACACATAGGATTGTAGGGTTTGTACTAGGTATCCTACACTAAAGGTGAGTGCATGGGCAAGTGGTAGGTGGATATTTTATATGATCGGTGTGACCATCATAACAATTACAGGTTTAAAACATAGGTTAATCCTAATGCCTTTTATCAAGCAAATCCTAATACTTACTATGCGGTCTCGGGATGCATCACTAAAACAAGTTCTAGAATTTAATATACTACCGGTACACTCATATGAATTTTACTAACACCAGACATTCCAGAAAAGGCGACAAAGACCACATGTACACATCCATAATGAGGGAATAGACACGTGTGACGCTCACTCTTAACTCGAACCGTTAAAGATAAAGTCATCTTGGGTTACCGACAATAGGTATCCGAATTCCTAAAGATCTAAAGGCGAACCTCACATTTTTTGGGGTATAAATTTAAGGTGTTATTGTGCTAAGTCATATAAATGTCCTATCCTTGTGAAGCATGGTAATACTTGTTTCGTTGGTATGTTGTCTAAAAAAAAATTAATTTTGGTAAAAATCACCCTTATTAATGCAAGATTTGATATATTACCCATCTTTTTTAAGGACAAGCGAATGACAAATAAAAGAATAGTTTCTAAGGCTTATTTCCCCTACTTATTTTGAACATTATCCCCAATGTTCTCTGAAACCGTTAAAACAGATAAATGGAAAAGAAAACAAGGAAAAAGAAACTAGTACTCCTCTGGTTTACTCAATAATGGAGAAGAAACATGCGATAACTGGTTAAAACGTCATCCGCGAATCTCTAGTGAAACTTTCATAAGAACTTCCAAGTTTTCATCTCATCAAATAAACACTGTAAATCAAAGATAGAGAAAACACTACAAGCATAAAAAAGTGAATTTACCAATATATCAATATGTAATTTAATGGTTCGACTCGATAGGATAGTAAAGAATTGTTAAACGTATCAGGTTTTGCAGGTTTATACAGACGAATATCTAAATTTAAATTTGCACATGTTTTATTTTTCAAAAATAATTTAAAAAAATTTGAGTTTTCCTAGACCTATGGCGTTAGACGCCGTGACGGCGTCGATGCGTTAGATTGCGACGCCATCGACCCACCGTCTGTGAAAACTAAATTTTTGTTTATGATAAAAAATTGCCTGCACTTGATTCCATAAGTTAGTTTCTGTATAAATTGCTGTATAAAACCTGAGAATTAACAATTTAATCATATGACTCGATACTGATGCGAATTAATCTATACTATCTATAAAGCATTTTCATACAAAACTTGAAAAACTTAAAAACTTAAAACGGAAAAACTTAAACATTATAAATGTATTCACGGCATAAGAGTTGTCACGATAAATAGCATTTAGTTCTTCTTTTATAAACTATATATAAATAAATAAATGAAAAAATATTATAGTAGAAAAAAAACAAAAGCAACACAATCAATGTAGCCGAAGCAGTAAGACTATTCCCTGTTCGTTAATTCCCCAACGAGCTGCAATTGGAAGATCGTTACAATCGAGATTTGAGTTTGATGAAGGAAATTGATTTGGAGAGTGAAAAGTCAAATTAACAATAACGGATAAAAACGTTATGAACTAAAATAACTAAAATTTACTAAAATTAAGCTGAAAACGAGAGCCCAAATCCCGAACCAAGGGGAAAACCTAAAATCCTTCAAAAAATAACCCTACGAAAGGGATTTTTAATTCTAAACTACTCTACGGGACAAATGATGAAGAATAAAAAAGACTAGACCGAAAACGGAGTTCGTTTGACCCAAAAACGAGTCAACACAAAAACCGTACCCGGAACCCGTTCTTTAAAAAACCAAAACTTGTAAAAATGACTTTACGAAAAGTTTTAAAATATTTCCTACAAACTATATGCCAAAATAAAAATTTCATAAAACACAGAAAAAATATTTTTTTTTGATATTTTTTGATAATTTTTGTATTTTTTATGAATTAATTAAGCTTTTAACGAAATTAAATTATAAAAAATATTAAATGATTTCAAAAAATTCTGAAAAATTTACAAAAAATACTAGACACTAAGACAGTCCTAGGAAAAATAAGAAACAAACATAAGCTCAAAGAATAAGCCCCGAAATAAGCTTGAGCAGCTTATAAGCTTAAAGAGGCTGTTTGTGTATAAATACACAAGCCCTTGGGACTATGACAGGAAAGTCCCAAGGGCGTAGCGGTATAAGTGTGTGTAAGAAAGAAGGATTTATCGAGAGGTCACGGGTTCGAGTCTTGCTCACCCGGACTTCTTGTCTTCCCCCTTTTTTTTTTCGAAAACTCAAAGAAGCAAAGTTGTTAAGCTCGTGGGGCTTAACAACTTTGTCTTCTACACCTTTTTGAGATAAGCTCTAAATAAGCTGAAAATTCAGCTTAAAGTTGACAGAATAAATAAAAAGCTTTAAAAGCTAAAAAGCTTAAGTCTTTTTGGACTTGAGGGTCGTATAAGCTAAGCCAATTACTAAAAATAAGCTAAGAGGTCTCAACTAACCTAGGTAAGCTGAAAAGAAAAGGAAAAGCTAACCTAAATAAGCTGTTGGAAACAGCTTATTGTGACAGAATTTATAATAAAGTTTAAACTAAAAGTATACTAAGTCATTGGACAAATAAGCTAGGAAAGGGGAAAATAAGCTTGACAATTATCTAAACTATCCTAAAAATCTATTAAAAGCTAAAATGAGCTAGTGGAATAAGCTAAATAAGCACAAGGAAAAATAAGCATACCCTACACCTAAGTTATCAAAACAGTTCAAATGCCTAGTTTGGGCTTAAAAATAAGCACACAAATAAGCTTCTCAAAAGCTGGAATTCAAAGGGCTTAAATGAGAGCTTATAAGCTCTTAAAATAAGCAAAAATATTGGGCTTAAATGGATTCAAAAGCTAAGAAAAATAAGCCCAACTTGTCCCCTTTGCACCAGGGGAGCTAAGAGGCTTATCTCAAGGGCTTATTTGACAGCTTTTGATAAGCTGTCAAATAAGCTCTAGACTAGAAAACAAGTAAAAACAGATGGAGTACTCTAACAATTTGGCTTGTGCACAAATTTTGACCTCCTAAAACTCATTTAAACAAGCTGATTTTTGATGGTGAAAAAGAGATGGTGACCCTTTTTTTTTAAAACTGCTTACACACAAGGATTTTGTGAATCTTGACTTACCAAAGTCAAAAGACAAAGATACTTTGACAGCTTTTTTTTAAACACACAAAACACACCTTTTCTTTGAACCCTTAAACTCAAACCAAGTGCTTAATTAAATAAGCACTTGGGAATTTCCTAAAATACTAACAGTTTTGAGAGTGGATTAAAAAACTTTGAAAAACCATTTTGAACTAAAAACCTTTTTTAAAAACAGCTTAGAAATGCTTAAAACCTGAGTTAAATTTAACCAAAAATACCTCAACCCATGGTCAAATGATTTTTGACCCGTTTTTGAGGTTATCCCAAACACCCCCTTAAGTTTAAAAAATGGTTTTAAAAAGTTATAAAAACTGTTTTAAACTGAGGTTTTGAAGCAATTATGATACTTAAGCTATATAGGATTATAAAAAGATACAAGAAAGTCAAATAAGCACTTGTAAGATAAAAATAAGCTAAGGACAAAATTATGCTAAATTTGACAGCTTTAATCTAAAATTGCATACAAAGGAAAGGAAAAGCTTAAACAAGCATAAGCAAGCATAAATAGGTACAATGACAGTAATAAGCTAGCAATAAGCTAAATAGATTATTGCTACAGTAAATAAGCTAAGTTTAAAGAGAGGTACCTTAAATCCTTTTCACAAAAAGGATTTTGTGTGAAGACTTAAAATAGCTCTAAACCTACCCAGCTTATAATTAAGCTAAACTAAGCCATAAACCCAACAAGCCATCCATTATAGCTCATTCTTCCTTAGCTTTTGAATCAAACAGTAACTTGCCCCTTTTGAATTTCCCTCCTTTTTTTTAAATTTTTGAAAAGAGAGATGTTTCATGCTTAAAAACCATTCAAAGAGATAATTATGATGTAAGAACACAAGTAAAGCACTTAACTTAATTTCATTAAACCAAAAGTACAAAATACAAAGGAACTTTTTTAAACGTTTTTTAAAAGCTACTACACTTGACTAAAAAAAACTTGTAAAATTACATAAAACAAACTTAAAACTTAAAAAACTACTTGCCTCAATGGCTGTTACAAAAACTCTTAAATAGGAAAAAAAACGACTTTGTCTTCTTTCTCTTCTCTTCACCCTTGTGCTTTCTTGTAGACACAAGAAAGCATTGTGCTACTTGTGTGAGTGCAATGCCAAGCAAATCGTGTCCCTCCATTTCCCTTGGTCTCCAAGTCGAGTAATATAAGCCGTAGATGAGGTTTTTGTGTGAGTATGGATTGCCAACATGGCAATCCATGTGGGGGGTTGTGGGGTTGAAGATTGTGATGGGTTTGGCTGGTTATGGAGGGTCAAACGAGGATGAAAATGACATGGGTGGGGCATGGTGGAAATGGCGGGAAACACATGGAAGGGAAGTACAGTGTTTTGAACCTGTATAAGTAAAGTTTGTGGGTTTTGGCAAAATAAGCCCCTCAAGGTGTTATACTTCCTTGCACTCATCGTCCTTGTTGTTTATATAACTTTGGGGACTTGGCAAAACAAGTCCCCAAGAGTTATATTGCACTTTGCAATATTCGTCCTTGGTGATTAAAACTTTAAGAACTTGACAGTTCTAGCCCTTGGACTACATCTTTGGAGAAATGGCAGAATTCACCCTTGCCATTCATTTTCTCTTTTCTTCTTATAGATATAAGTTTAGGGATTGGCAGTTTTAGTCCCTAAACTTATATTTTTGGACTTTTGACTTTTTGGCTTCGGGGTTTGACTTGGGTTGACTTCTGTTGACTTTGGCTTGGACTTTGACTTTGACTTTTCCTTGCTTTTCCATTCCGAGTCCGGTTTTGTCGATTTGGCTTCGTTTTTCGTCCTTTTCTTAATTATCCGTTCCTGCACAATACAATTAGCAAAACAAGCGTGTATTTGGCATTTTAAGTCCGTTTTTGGTTATTTTAGCTCGTTTTTAAAGGCAAAAGGTATGTGTAATTAAACACATACCAAAATCCCCCATACTAAGGTATTGCCGTGTCCTCACGCAATGCTATGAAGTAAGCATTTGAAAAACTAAGAATCTCGAAAACCCTCGACTAATAACTAGAAAAGTAGCTAAGTGTTCATCGAGGAAATTAAAGATTCAAGAGTTTTGAAAATCCCCCGTTTACCAATTTTTTTTTTTAT